>OZ024811.1:19246204-19386204 GCA_964017045.1 Omphiscola glabra
ATATAGCTCATATAAGAAAAAAACGAATTCGGGGCCCCCGGCCCCAAACGAAATGTTATTAAAAGTTCTCAACCCCTTAAGAGTTCCTTCTGGATAATGATGGATATATGTGCCAAGTTTGGTCAAGATCCATCAATCCGTGTAAAAGCCTTTGTGGAACAGACAAACCCACAAATTTTCACTTTTATATATATATATGATATGATATGATTAAGGGCCCACGATCAATTTATTGATCATTATGGCTCCTATGAATGTAGATGGGATTTGCAATGTCTCTGTGCCTGGTGTTGATGAGGATATTTCACTGGTTACAAGAGTAACTATGTGAGGGTATCATGCACTGGGGGTTGGAAGGCCTGAGGCAATAGACGCAAATGAGTCAAGTGTTGTCGCCTCAACTGTTACTTTTGGAAGCTTGTTCCAGTCCTTGATTGTCTTTGGTAGGAATGAGCAGTTCCTATACTGGCTTCTCGCTGGTATGAGCCGGAACTGCCTGTCATTGCTTGGATTCCCAGCTGCTGTAGATCTTTTTTTCCACATCGTCCATCCATCCAAGCCTCTATCTGACTTTGAGTCGATTTCTGCTTGTGTTTTGGCTTTTTACCCTCTTCACTCCTCTGTTATTTTGACATTCTCTCTAAGTGTCTCGCCCAGCGTTGCATACACTTTATATTTATTTCTGCTACTATCGTGAGATCTTAAATAGTCCAACAATTGCTGGTTAGTTCGTATTCTCCAACAATATTCATCTTTTGTTGGTCCATATATTTTCTAGAGAACTCTTCTCTCCCATGTGTTTAATAAGTTTATTTGTCGTTTTTGTTAGAATCCAAGTTTTACTTGTGTATGTTTCAACGGGTCTGATTATAGTTGAATATATATATATTTGTAATGTTTTTCAATTTTGAATATTTTCGGACAACTGAAGTATACCATGTTTTAGGCCGATACATTTTTTTTAATTTCTGTTATTAATGCATTGTTTTCCGATTTATTACAATTCCCGGGTATTTGAATTAATTTATCTTTTTAAAAGTGTAGTTTCTAAGTGTAATGGTTTCATCTGTCTGTTCATCTCTTAAAATAGTCATGTTGCCCCCCCCCCACTCCCCCACACACACACATTTCCCGTGACGATTTTTTTTTTAAATTTCAAGTAAAAATAAATATTTGTTTATGATAACTTTTGTTGAAAAAACAACACAACGCCATATTAAACAGAGGCACAGAGGCTGAGAGGCACAGAGGCACAGAGGTACAGAGGCACAGAGGCACAGAGGCACATAGGCACAGAGAAACAGAGGAACAGAGGCACAGAGGCACAGAGACACTGAGGCACAGAGGCACATAGGCACAGAGGCACTGAGGCACAGAGGCACAGAGGCACAGAGGAACAGAGGCACAGAGGCACATAGGCACAGAGGAACAGAGGCACAGAGGCACTGAGGCACAGAGGCACATATTATATAATTGTCAGTCAAGCATAAACGTACAGATCACATTGAATTTTTCTTTCCCCCCACGACGCTAAAATGTAACTCAAAAATAGATCTCACTTTGCGAAAGGTAAGTTCCTGTCTGACGAAGACATGTTACAAAAGACACGTCATTGATTGCTAACCATTGTGACAATGTGCGAATGGCGGAACGAAGCCTGCACCAGTTCCTCTTTTTCGAAGAGAATACAGTACAGAATGAGACAGACCCCCCCCCCCCCTTTTTCCCTTCCACCAGCCTAACATTTCATGTTCACTGCGGGAAATGTTGAAGAATTTAACGTCAAGCTTTAAACAGCAGCATTCTTGGCTGCTACGTGGGTTCGGAAAAAACAGCAATGCCACCCGGAAGGTTTAGCCACCCGTAGCGGATTTGCTGACATAGAAACATGGATCAAATCACCTTTACCTGAAGACTCCAGGGGTTTGAGAATGGTCGGTGACGGAACTGAGCTCGTCGCAAACACAAACTGTCCAGTCTAGTACTTCTGCCTGTACTGGACGCCCAGGTTTAATGACCACACGAAAGTACCCATTAACTAGCGTCGCATTGCTACAAAACTTGGTGAGTGTTGTAATTCTTTAGTTTGCTGTTAAGCAATCGTGTATTATCTTTTTTTTTTTTTTAAATTTTGTTTAATCAACTTCAGTTGTATATTTTCAATTCCATCTGGGCATTGTTCACAAGTCGAAATTCTACTAATTACCACATGTCGCGTTGTTCATATCTAGACAATTCTATTAAGTATCTTGTATCTCACCCATTCGTCTTAAAGTGTGTTCTGTCTTACAGGCTGTTATACCAATGGTGAAGTTTGTTTTGTTTCACTCAATTTCTTATGAGATAATTCATAACAGCTTATCTCAGTTGCTTGTGAAAAGAGTTATTTTGATTAATTCTACAGACTTTCCAATTAGTCATGTTATCTAATTATCATGAAATTGTGATCTATGTTTTGTTTTGTTTGTTTTTTTTTGTTGGTTGTTTTGTTTCCTTTTGCCATCAAATGCTTCAGAATCCAAAAGTCTTCTCTTCCCTGTTTATAATTTTATTTCTATCCTATAGTCAGCATATTCTGAGTTGACGTGCCTCCGATTGTTTAAAATAATTTAATTAATGATACATCAATTAAATTAACTGTAATGCTTTTGTCATGTAATAATGACACTGCGCTGTCTGCACAACTAAATTCACCTTTACTTCCGTTTTGATGTATTGGTAACAACTAGACTTTTCCCCATTCTGACCTGTATACGGGAAATCCCGTGCATGTACCCCCACCACAAGCACCTCACACACAAGCGTGTCGCACATGTTTCCGTTATGATTTTATCCACGCACGGTTGATTTCTGATTATTCTCTGCCGTGGTCGGCCAGCAACGGCACTTTAAAGGAATCGGTCGGATACATTTCTTTTCTGTCCTGTAAAACATTGAATATCCCTTTTTCTTAGCCGATAAAATTTCTTAAAATCGTTCTGTATTCAAAATTGGTTGTTGACCCCTGGGCTGGACGAGTTCGTTTTCCCTCCAAATTTTGATAAATGCCATATTGGGGCTAATTTAACGATTCATTTTTAGAGGTTTGGGGTTGGGGGTGTGGGTGTGGGGATATCGTAGCATGTTTGAAAATCTAAATCATTTTTTTTATTGATAAACATTTGCCATGTTATCATTGCTAAACGATCTGTACCACTCATATTGCTTTCTTAAAATTATTATTATTACTATTCAAATATAGTTCAAGTAAAAATTATATTCTTTATTGCAATTCCGTTCCCTCTCTGGCTACCCCTCCTCTTCTTCCCGCCTCCCTCCTTCTTACTCCGTGTCTCACCATCCTTTCTTAAAATGCATTCTACTTCACTATCACAACTGCACTCCTCACACTCTTTATAAACTATATTTCTAATCGCAATCTCCCCGTCCTTCTCTCAACTCACTCTCACCCCCTCTGTCTGTCACCTCCTCCTCTGAGTCCTTTTCTCACCTCATTCTCAAGCTTTACCTTCTCACGTCCCCCTTTAACTTTACCCCTCTAACCTTTCTCTGTAATCCTATTTCTCTCATTTCCCTCTCTCACATGACTCTCTCGTCTAACTCTCTAACTATCACCCTCCGTCCCTTACATACTCTCTCCCTCGCTCCTTCTTACAACTCAATATCTGTCACACCCTAATCACCCACCTTCTTTCACCTAGCTGTCTCACTCTCCCTCATTTAGCTCACCTTCTCACCCTCACTCTCTCCACCTCACTCTCTCAACCTCACTCTCTCACCCTCACTCTCTCACCCTCATTCTCTCACCCTTAATCTCTCACCCTCACTCTCACCCTCACCCTCACTCTCTCCACCTCACTCTCTCACCCTCACTCTCTCACCCTCACTCTCTCATCCTCACACCCTCACCCTGACAATCTCACTCTCACTCACCCCTAATCTCTCACTTTACTCCCGTTGACTTCCTTTGACTCTTACTCTCTCACCCTAACTCTCTAGCCCCCCTCTTTCACCCTAACTCTGTTACCCTCACTCTCTTACCTGCCTCTCGCATACTCCATTTGACTCTCACTCTCACTCCCTCACCCTCAATCTTTCACCCGCACTCTCTCATTCTCCGTCACCCATACTCTCTCACCCTACCTCTCTAATCTAACTCTTTTTCCTTACACTCTCACCCTAACTCTAACCCTCACTCTCTCATCCTCAATAGCTTACCCACAATATCTCAACTCACTCTCGCGGACTCCATTTGACTCTCATTCTGTTCCCGTAACTCTCTTACCATCACTCTCTCATCCAAAATCTAACCCTTACTCTGTTCCCTCACTTACTCACTCTCTCACCCTCACTCTCTTACCCCACATCTCTCACTCTCAACCTGTTCCTCCCACTCTCTCACCCGTTATTTCTCTACCTACATCCCTCTCTATCTCTCCATCTCCATCATTTTCGTTCATATCGCAATTTCCAACTCTTCTCTGTCTTAATCTCCTCCCTCGTCTTTATCCCCCACTCTTTCTCCCTCTCCACCTTCCGATCGATCCATTTATCTTCTTCTTTCATATTAAACTTGAAATAAGACTGAATTACTTTTGCAGTCACTCATAACGTGACATTAGATGATAGAGAGTTTGATGGTTGGCAAACATGTTACGAATTGATGATAAATACATAATTGTTGATACCATGACGGTTGCATTAGAGATGGTAATGAAATCCTCAATTACAGGTTCGTTCTCAGTTCGGTTGCAACTTAATTTCGGTTTCATTTCGGTTTTTTAACCACTAAATCTTTGGTTTGGTACGAACTAAATCTTCTTTTCGATAACAACTAAATCTTTGGTTCGGTTAGAACTAAATCTTAGGTTCAGTAACAACTAAATCTTGTGTTCGGTAACAACTAAATCTTGGGTTCGGTAACAACTAAATCTTAGTTTCGGTAACCAATGAAGCTGGGGGCGTTTGGTAATAACCACTTTTGAAATTATTTAATTACATTTCTATAACCCTTAACGTTTAACATAACGATACACAAATGCAATACACAATATGAAAATACACCATCTTTAAATATCATGGCGGACCCGATTTTATTTTACTATTAATAATGTTGTGGCATCGTTACGTGGGGAAACAAATTTCTTTTGGGTCTAATTTTAATGTTTTAAACTAGTAAGAAGGACAACACAAAGTGTATTATTATTCTTCTCAACAATATAATGCTTGCTGAGACGACTCTTAGATAATGAGTTCTACATTTATACACAATTGTAACTTATTTTCAAAACGAATTTATCGTTTAGAGTCACTGAACCTGGATGAAAAAGAATTAGACTGTGATGCGTTTTTTTTTGTTTTTTTTAATTGTCAAACCTTAATATATCGGTTCTCAGTCCGTGGGTCGTCACCCTTTGGGGGTCGAACGACCCTTTCACAAGGGTCGACTAAGACCACGGGAAAACCCATATACTCTACAGTTATGAAGTAGCAAGGAAAATAATTGTGTGGTTGAGGGTCGCCGCAACACAAAGAACTGTATTAATGGGTCGCGGCATTAGAAACGCTGAGAACCACTGCGTTCACACACCAAGCCCATGGGCGGGAGTGCGTTGACAGGGAGGAGATGGGCTGCGGATGATTTTAAATAATTATTTTTGTTTACGAGAAATCGTTTTGGATTTGGATTTTCAATGTTTGTAATGAAAGCATAAACATTTCATTGCGTAGGTAATGATATGCCAAAGATTCTAAACGTTGTCTCGGTTCTAAGACGTTTGCTTCAGGTTCGTATCAGTTACGTTAACGTTTGAGTTCGGATCGGGTTCGGTCGTCAGCAGGTTTCAGGTACGGTTCTTTTCGGTCGTCAGCAGGTTTCAGGCGCGGTTCTTTTCGGTCGTCTGCAGGTTTCAGGTGCGGTTATTTTCGGTTGTCAGCAGGTTTCAGGTGCGGTTATTTTCGGTTGTCAGCAGGTTTCGTGCTCGGTGGCTTCGGTTCTGCTTTTGTTTGATTCTCATCTGTAGTTTGAGTAGACAGTGCTTACTCCAAAGTAGTATGCAACGACGAATTCTTTATCATTGTTGAGCCTTGGTTTTAAAGATGATCTGGTACCATACACTTCGTGCTCAGTGCAGCTTCTGCCGATTGTTTGCCAGGTATCATACACTTCGTGCTCAGTGCAGCTTCTGCCGATTGTTTGCCAGGTATCATAATCTTCGTGCTCAGTGCAGCTTCTGCCGATTGTTTGCCAGGTATCATACACTTCGTGCTCAGTGCAGCTTCTGCCGATTGTTTGCCAGGTATCATAATCTTCGTGCTCAGTGCAGCTTCTGCCGATTGTTTGCCAGGTATCATAATCTTCGTGCTCAGTGCAGCTTCTGCCGATTGTTTGCCAGGTATCATAATCTCAGTATAACACGTTCAAGCCTATTTTAAAAATGTTCGTAATTTTTAGAAAATAAACCATTTAAAATGCGATGGTATATAGTAAAAATATATAGAAAATATATATATTAGCTACGATAAAATAATTGATATAATAAATTGAACTAATATATTGAATATATTAAAGTGTATAAACTTTTGTTTAGTGCAAGAAATCAAATAATCCGTCGCTCCTCAAGATATGGGACCTCTTCTGTCAAAATTTACTAAAGGTAATAACAAGAGGACTTATACAATTGTTAACACACTTAAAACGTTTTTTTTTTATCACGTTGTTTCGAAATATATAAATTATGCCAAAAGTAGAAATCATATTTTAGATACTGCCACTCACCAGTGGCGTAGTGAGGGGGGAGCAAGGGGGGGGGGCATCATGCCCCGGGCGCTAGTCACAAAGGGGCGCCAAATGGTATATTTTACAATATATTGTATGATTTTCGAATAAAGGGGGGGGGGCGCTAAAAAGGTATTGTGCCCCGGGCGCGAGTTAAGCTCGCTACGCCACTGCCAATCACATAACACACTGTGAGTGTTTATGATTTCAAGAAGTCACATAAAGGCTTATAGGGAAAATAAAACCTAATCAGTATGATGGATTAATTCATGACTTTGAAATATGTGGACATTTACGTAATTCATTAAGATTCAATGTTATTATTGTCCAGAAACATTTAGTGAGAAACATTTTGTTATCTCCCTTAACGTTAAGGACTTTTCAATGCCGACAACTTATGGCCGTTCAAATGCTAACAAAATTAAGGCCGTCTGCATGATGACAAACTTAAGGCCTCTTCAATGCTAACGTAGTGCCCGAGTTAGTAAGGGATATATTGTTTATATGTTGACAATAGATATACAATGTGCTATCTAGTACACACAGAAAGTTAGTCATATTTAAAAACTATATCTTTATAATATGTCATATGAAAAAAGTAGTGTTTTTTTTTCAAATACGCATTGTTCGTTTAATATTTCACAGCCATGTTTCTTCCAGAATGGATATGTCCACCAACTGCACCCCCTCCCCCCCAACCCCCCCCCCAAGAAGAAATTTTTCAAACTATAAAAATCTTCACACAAATAAAGTTAAATTAAAATTCTGACAAAATTAAACTGTTTTTATGTATTTAAAAAAAAAAAAAGTTAAATAAAAATTAAATTCAAAATTTTACTTTTTTTCTCTTCTTCAAATTTTTAAAAAAGGTGATCATCAAAGTTCACGTGGGGTGAAAGAGTTTGATGTCAAGCGATTATATGAAGGTAGCTTTAAAATTATAATTTAAATTGCATTAATTCTATTATTGAATGGAAATATACTATATTTAAAAGAAGATGAACATAACAACTGTGTCAACAAGGTCATGAAAACAGGGCACTGTGTGTGTGTGTGTGTTGATTTTGGGAGAAATGGGTGGCTAGTGAGCGAGGTGAACGATTGTCATGTCACGGACGAATGCATGGATTGCGGGGTATAAAAGGGGAGAAAACTATTTGATCAGGAGAGTGAAGTATCCTGAGAGTCAGTGTGTCCCAGAGAACAAGCGACAGGGAATATAGTATAGGGAGATAGATTCGCTGTTGGTCTTTGGCAATAGGAGAATGAGTTTTTTCTGCCGATACGTATCAACTTGATTGTGTATCCTAACAAAAGGATGTTTCATAGTTCTGTCAGAATAAACGTATAATATACCATGAACATTCTAGTGTTGTTTTGAATCAAATCAGTCCGTGGTATGACCACTGAAGAGAGCCCAGGTGGAATCTGTGACAGGTAACACTTCTTTCGCCTTTTTCGTCCTCGAGGAACAGCAGCCGATCTTCATCGACGTCTGTGGTTAGGACATAGGCCGCCTACAAGAGCCCTCCAGGCATCACGATCCTGAGCCAATCTCTCCAGCCTCCCCCAAGTGTGGCCAAGTTTCTTGGTATCCGCCTCCACTTCACGGCGCCAAGTGTTCTTAGGCCTGCCTCTTTTCCGTTTTCCTTGAGGGTTCCAATTCAAGGCTTGTCTAGTTATGCTGGAGGCAGGTTTCCTGAGCGTATGGCCAATCCATCTCCATCTTCTCTGGAGGATCTCTTGTTCTACAGGTTCTTGCTTTGTCCGCTACCACAGTTTCTGGTTGCTGATTCTGTCGGGCCAATGAATCCCGAGAATCCTTCTTAAGCAGTTATTGATGAAGGACTGGATTCTCTTCATATTCCCAGCAGTGATTCTCCATGTTTCTGCTCCATACAGTAGAACCGGTTTCACCATTGTGTTGAAGGTTCTGATCTTCAGTTTGGTATTTAGGTGTTTGGAGGCCCAGACATTTTTTAGTTGTTGGAAGGCTGCCCGTGCCTTTCCTACCCTTATTTTGATGTCAGCATCTGTCCCACCTTGCTTGTCCACGATGCTGCCAAGGTAGACAAAGCTCTCTACCTCCTCGAGCGCTTCCTCTTTGAGCCTGATGGGTGCTGTATTGGTAGCGGCATTGACCTTGAGGACCTTGCTCTTCCCCTTGTGAATATTAAGACCAATACGTGCAGAAGTGTCTGCAATATTTCTGGTCTTCTCCTGCATCTGTTGTTGGGTATGGGAGAGAAGGGCAAGATCGTCAGCAAAATCGAGGTCATCAAGCTGGTCCCACAAGGTCCATTGAATACCATTCCGCTTCTGTTGTGTGGAAGTTTTCATCACCCAGTCAATGGCCAATAGGAACAGGAAAGGCGAAAGCAAACATCCCTGCCTCACACCGGTCTTCACCTGGAAAGCATCCGTCACCTGTTGTCCGTGGACCACTCGGCAGGTCATCCCCTCGTAAGAGTTTCTGATCAAGTCCGTGATTTTCCGCGGGACTCCATAATGTCTCAACAGTCTCCAGAGGGTTTGCCTATCCACACTGTCAAAGGCTTTCTCGTAGTCAACGAAGTTGATTTAGAGGGGTGAGTTCCATTCCAGGGATTGCTCTAGGATGATGCGCAATGTTGCAATTTGGTCAGTACAGGATCTGTTGGTCCGGAAGCCAGCCTGTTGGTCCCGCAGCAGGGGGTCAACAGTTTCTTTCATTCTGTTGAGTAGTACGCGGTTGAAAACCTTGCCTGGGATGGACAGTAAGGTGATCCCTCTATAGTTGGAGCAGGAGCTTAAGTCCCCCTTTTTTGGGATTTTAATGAGATATCCCTCCTTCCACTCCGAAGGTACCTGTTCCTCCTCCCAGATCTTCAAGAACAGTGGGTGAAGCATATCTACACTGGTGTGCACGTCAGCCTTCAGTGCCTCTGCTGGGATGGCATCCGGTCCTGCAGCCTTGCCATTTTTAAGTTGTTTGATGGCAATACGGATCTCTTCTTTGGTGGGTGCGTTGCAGTCAATAGCCAGGTCACTGTCAGCTGGCTGAATATCTGGTGGGTTACTTGGCTCTGGCCTGTTTAGAAGTTCCTCAAAGTGTTCTTTCCATCTGGCTCTCTGTTGCTCCTCATTTGGTATGCTCTTACCATCTTTGTCCTTCACTGGTCTCTCTGGCTTCCTGAACTTTCCAGACAACTTCTTGATGGTAGCGAAATATTCCCGCATATTTCCTTGGTAGGCTGCTTCTTCAGCTTCTTTGGCAAGCATGTCTACAAAGTTCCTTTTGTCCCTCTTAGCGCTTTTCTTTACTTTCTTATTTGCCTCTGAGTACTCCTTTTGGAACCTAACTTTCTGCGCTCGTGTACGGCTGTTGTTAATTTCTGCCTTCTTCCCTTTTCTCTCTTCTATCACTTTCAATGTATCTGCTGTTATCCATTCTTTGTGTGTATGTTTCTTGTTTCCCAACACTTCCTGACATGTTGATTTGACTGCTTTCTTTACTCCCTGCCACTTTCCATCGATCGTCTCGTCTCCTAGCAGTTCCTGTAGGACTTGGAACTTGTTGGACAGAGTGATCCTGAACTCTTCCTGTTTGGCCTTATCTTTCAAGAGGGGGGTGTTGTAGCGCAACCTATATGATGTCTGCTCAGTGTAGTGCCTTTTCAGTTTTTGTCTCAGCCGGGCCACTAGAAGATGGTGGTCTGAGGCAACGTCCGCTCCTCTTCTGACACGTACATCTTGGAGAGATCGCCTGAATTTTTTCCCAATACACACATGATCTATTTGGTTCATCGTTTGGAGGTCCGGTGAAACCCATGTGGCCTTGTGTATCCTCCTGTGTTGGAATAAGCTCCCGCCTATGACTAGATTTGTTGTGGCACATAGGTCGGCAAATCTTTCTCCGTTATCATTCATTTCTCCTATCCCCTGTCGCCCCATGGCTTCTTCATAGCCCGTGTTGTCACTGCCGATCTTGGCATTGAGATCTCCTATGAGGATGACAATGTTTCGCCTAGGGCGACCCTGGGTAATGGTAAGCAATCTGTTATAGAATTCATCTTTGTCTTCCTCCTCACTTTCATTTGTTGGTGCGTAGCACTGGATAACATCCAAATTGATTCTGTGTTTTTTGGTCCGAAAGGTTGCTGTGAGTATTCTAGGCCCATGCGCCTCCCATCCAATGAGTGCTCCTTGGGCTGCCCTGGATATCATCAGGGCCACGCCCAGAGTGTGTGGTGCATCGACACTCTCGTGCCCTGAGAATAACAGCATCTCTCCTGAGGCTAGTCTCTTCTGTCCGCACCCGATCCATCTTGCCTCGCTGATTCCTAGTATGGCGAGGTTATAGTTCCTCATCTCAGCGGCTACTTGTGCAGTCTTTCCCGTCTCATACATGGTGCGTACATTCCACGTTCCAATTGCGGTGGTGGTCCTGGTGGAGATGATGGTCGTCGGCCTAGTAGTTTCCAGATTCTGGCTTTCACTACTTGGCGTCATGCATTCCGCGGCTGGGAATCTATCTTCTCCCAGGACCGTAAAGTCTTTTGTTGTTCTTGTCTGCGTTTTTGTAACAAAGGGTTTTTACGCAGCAGAGTTGTTAGCCCTGCGCACAACCGTCTGGGGGGATGCCCCTCGCAACTCTCCGGAGAGCTGCCCTTAATTTTGGGAAGGGTACCCTAGCCTTTGTGGTTTCGTCCACTCCCTGCAAGGCAGCAGGCTCTGATTTTGGTCCACCCTGGGTATTTGATTTCCCCAGTACCTACCATATCTGGTGGGCATTCCCCTATCCGCCACCTGGGGAGGCGCTTGATGGGAGATCAGAAACTCCACACAAGGACAGGTAACACACATTGGCATAACAGTCGCCATCAACAGAAGACCTAGGCAACGAAAGATTTAAAATGGGGCGATAATATTTTGACATGGGCCACACAATATTCGACAAACACTATACATATCCCATTACATCACACCAACCATAACTAACAGTTTTAATGATTATTGTTTCGCTCTTGAAATAAAAATAATAACAATAAACGAGAAAAGATCAAATGACCGGTTAGCATTAAACACATTATTTTCTGTTCCATCAGGTACACACGAAATGCTTTTAGCCGTAAACGGCGAGGCAGATCTACACAAAGACTATTCCATGTGCAGGAAAATCCATTCACACAACGGATTCGTACAGGCCGATCAATTTTCCGAGGATCTCATCCCTTTCGGGTATCACGACACCGACATCTTTGAGTTTATTAAGGCCCTGGCTCGGTTAACCGTCCTTGTCTCTGTCGGATACACCAGCCCAAACAGGCCCCAATTTCAACCGGGAACTAAATTTCCGTACCCATTCTACAATATCAGGGGCGAGAGCACTAGTAAATACGGAAGTGGGAGAGTTTATTCTGCACTGAGGTACGCAGAGAAAGATGGGAAGACGTGTCAGTGCAGGAAGTGTCTGATCGCGGAGAATCCAAGCAAAGTCTGGTGGGAGGTGATCGTGTTTACTGCAACTCACGTTGTCTATGACGATCTCGAGGCGCTGCGGTCGACGTGCAGGTTATTTTTTGACAGCCAAGATTCTCCGGTGGTCAATCTGGATGGGATGAACACGATAGCAGACATCGATAAGGACAGGTGCTGGTTGATATGCGCTACGTGCGACGGCGGGCTGGTAAGAGAACTGAAGAGATCCACTCGAGATTTCGGTGTGCTGTGTGAGAAACTGTACGTCAAGTACAGCCAGTCTAAGCGTAAGAACAATTTGACTATAATTGTGTCACATCCGCATGGATGCTGCAAGCAAATCTCGATTGGGAGGTGGTTGCACAGGCTTGAGAAAGGTTCAGGGTACAGCAGATTTTCCTATACTGCGTCTACTTGTCCAGGCACCAGCGGCGCTTGGGTGTACATTCTGGGAAGTGACGTGTGGTTGTATAACGGCCATGTCCACAGCGGAACAAATTCAATAGGTTCCAATTTTAGTGGAGCGGGGCGAGATTATTCAATTCCAAAATTATCAGTGTAAGAGAACTAGCACACACTGAATAAAAGTGTAATAGAACAAAACACGCAAATATACAAGTGTAATAGAACACACACAGTGATCATTTTCACGATAGGTCTCCACCTGTAACTGAAATCACAAACGGATTTTACTCTTCGTGGGGGAAAAAAATGAATTAATCAAACATTTTTAATTGGCATACAATGGTGTGTGCAAGTGTGTGTAATTCATTTTGAATTGAAAAACGATTTAAATTATTTTAAATTTATAAAAAGTTTTTTCACTGACTATTTTTGTCTAATTTAATGAAGATGTTTGAATGATAATCTCGTCAAGTACTTCCGTCCGAAGGTTAGAATCTCACCAGTGCTGACGGAGGTTAGAATCTCACCAGTGCTGACGAAGGTTAGAATCTCAGCAATGCTGACTTAATTTTTGTACACTCCATGTCTAAAAAGCTTTGTTTATATCTATAACCTCGATAAACAATATATATAAGAATAGAAAAAAAACAATCTGTTTGTGACAACTTTTTTGGGTATACAGATTGTTTATAATTTTTATTAATTTAAGAGCGGTATTAATACAAGTTTCAAGGTGGTTTAAATGGAAATTTAGAGAATCGAAAATTCAATCTTCCTTAATTTCAACACGTTGACAACTGGTTGTATTTTCAACTTTTCTATTCTCTACTCATTGCGTCAAATTCTATATTTTGCCATTTAACGTAACACTTAATACCTATTTTTTTTCTTTTCACATCATTAAATTATTTTTTTAACCTCTCAAAATATTATATTAATAATTTACATTTTTATGAAATTTATGATCAAAATATAAAATTCTCTATTTAACAATTTTAATAAAGCTAAAAGATGGCTCTGATTTCATTTAATAAAATTCCCTAAGTCAACAATAAAAAAACTCTAAGTGATTTTGGTGAGTAATATTTTTTTTTTGTGTTTCACGAAAATAAACGATGTAGTAAATCTACTGTGTTAAAGCGGTGGTCATTAAAATATTAATATAGTGCATGGGCGGTGGCGTACCATGAGATGTGCTGCTTTGTTACAAATAATATGAAAATGTATTCTCTCCACATGAAAACAGTAATAAAAATGTAATTGTATAAATTAAGTAAAAGTACGTGGTTACATGTCATATGTGGTATGATGTCAGAGTAAACCATGAGTAAAATTATTCATTTAATTTTACAACTGCGTATTTAAAACTGTTTTAAATGTGAAATATTGTCATGGTGAAAATAATGTATTTAATTTTGCTTTTATTATTATTTTTCGTAAAAAGGATTCTGTTCTATGTAATTTTTAAAAAAATCTATTTATTTGAATCAATAAAGAATCTTATCTTATCTTTTATGTATTATAATGTTCTTTTTCTGTTAAATTTCGTAATGACTTCTAAAGATGATGTGTCGATATCGGAGAAACAGTCTGACCGAACGGACTGGTGTGCTTACTCAGGTAACGCATCCTCTGTTTTCTTTTCCAAAGTTCCTGTCCTGTATGGGGGGGGAGAGTAATTGGGTGACTGGGAATTCCCCTTGCCCTGGGATGTTCTTAGATACATACCCGATATTACTCCATTCTCTCCCTGGTCGGATCCAACAAAAAAAATAAAAATAAATAAATAAAATAAAATTTAAAAAAAGAGGCTAAATTTCTATCAATTTTAGCTCGTCGTGTCTTTTCATTAAGTGGACAATAACACAAATAAATATGGTTTGTTTGAATAATACGCAGGTGTCTACGTAGACGCATTTTTTAGGGCTTACTGATAATTTCTTAGATCCATTGGATAATTTTTCTGAGTGTAATTAAAATTTTTCATAACGTGTGCTTCAATTATTTGAGGGGAATTTCGTGTTGCTTAAAGCAATGAGAATTCTCAGTATTGCCCATAGTTGAGCTCCAATTTTTTTTTTAATGACAGCATCAGCAAAGAAATAATTTTCTATGTTTACTACTTAGCCATCGAGGCTTGGAAGTGTTATATAAATTTTGAAAAGTGTAAAAGAAATATAAATAAGTAAAATCTCACACACAAGCACACACACACACAAATATATAAATATATATATATATATATATATATATATATATATGTTTATATGTTTTTCACGTTGTTGAGGTTTTTCCACAAGCGCGCGCATGAGTCATAACAATTATTTGAAAATATAACATTTTGGTGTTTTCATGATGAGTTTTTGAAATGAAGTTGTTAATTTTCAAGAATCATTTTTTTTTTAAATTCTCAGAAGAACACTGATTATGTGTAAGAAATCACAATCTGGTGTTCTTTAAAAAACAACAGAATAATAATAATAAAGTGCGTCAAAGCATTTGGCTGCCAAAAAGATCTTAAATGTTCAATGCAATTATTTAACGAAAAAAAATATGCTCGAGATGAACGGTTAGAAACAGGAATGATGGTTTAAGCCGGTTCCATGACAACGCAATCATGAACTACGAAGTTAACTCGGTGCTATTGCAAAAGACGCTGATCAATGTGGGCACCGAAACAGACACACTACAGGTAACAATAACTGTGCTAACAATAATTTGTTGACCTTAATATCAATTCTTTTATAGAATTCTGCAATATAAAATTGACTCTGTGAATCCATTGCAATAGTTAAATAGTTTACGTTTGTTATAGAAAATCTTTAAAATGTTATAACGTTATTCCTTTCTGACTCTTTCCTTTTATATAAGCAATCAAAAAGATGGGGGGGGGGGGGAGTTCTTAGTGTCACGAAGGGTGTGTGGGTGAGGATTCTGGCTTTAATTTGTTTATATTTTTAGGGGACAAAATTACGTCAGTGGGTCATTGAAAGTTTGAGAGATGTTGACAAGAGGGAGGGATAAAGTCAAAATCGAATAAAATTATCGACATATTTAATCGACGAATAAAATGGGATTCAGCTTTGGAATCGTATGCAATTTGTTGTCTCTTTTAATTTAAAATTTTCAATTTACAGCTAACGTGTTAATGCTGAGATATGTTTCCACATTTAGAGACAGAAATAAAACATAAAATATAGCATAGTTTACATTCAGAAATAACTGGATGTATTGTTGAAAGGAGTGCCCTTTTTGAAACCAGAAAAGCTTTAATCTTTATGTTATTCGTCTATCTCTGGCTATTACCGCGGTCTCAAAAGCGAATCCACCGGAAGCTCAGAAAGAGGAATGCTTAAGAAAGTTAAACTTCTGTACAGACCAAATGGTAAAACTATTTACAGACTTTTCATGGTTAAAGAGCGCAAAAAGAAGAGGATACGACGCACACATCCAGCACCCAGCACATCCAGCACCCAGCACATCAAGCACATCCAGCACCCAGCACATCCAGCACCCAGCACATCCGGCACCCAGCACATCCAGCACCCAGTACATCAAGCACCCAGAACATCCAGCATCCAGTACATCCAGCACCCAGCACATCCAGCACCCAGTACATCCAGCACATCCAGCACCCAGCGAATCAAGCACATCCAGCACCCAGCACATCCAGCACCCAGCACATCTGGCACCCATCACATCCAGCACCCAGTACATCCAGCACCCAGTACATCCGGCACCCAGCACATCCAGCACCCAGTACATCCGGCACCCAGTACATCCAGCACCCAGTACATCCGGCACCCAGCACATCCATCACCAAGTACATCCAGCACCCATCACATTCAGCACCCAGTACATCCAGCACCCAGCAGAGTTACCTGAAACTGAGACAATTTCAGGGCCAGGTTAAAAAAATAGATACAATTTTTAAGCAGAACTGGAAACAATATTGGTCTTCCTTAAACACGCGCAAATACGAATATGGAAAATGTAAATTTTCGAAAGACATTTTTTTTATTTATTGACTTAACCTTTGATCTTGGAAGTGTGGGTAGGAGCTCGATGGAAGCTATATTGACTAAAGTCATTCTGGAGAGAGTAGAAGACATCCATGCGTGAAAGGTAAACCAGCAGTCGATCACTTGTCTCGTTGAGGTCACGCAGAACGAGAGGTAAGATAACTTTACCGTAAAAGTTGCAACCCAGCCCCAAGACTTACTTGGGAGTCAAAGCTTGACCAAAAGACCACTTCTTTTAGGAGTGGTAAGTTGCTGGATAACAGGTGAGACGGCTCGGAAGCAGTGGCGTAGCGAGCTTAACTCGCGCCCAGGGCACAATAACTTTTTAGCGCCCCCCTATTCGAAAACAATACAATATTATATGAAAAATATACCATTTGGTGCCCCTTTGTGAGTAGCGCTCGGGGCATGATGCCCCCCTTGCCCCCCCCTCGCTACGCCACTACTCGGAAGCTGTACTAGAATAAGGGGATGACAGTTATGAGCCAAACCCTGTTGGAAGCTAAACACAACAAAAGTAATTCTAGTCACGCAGATGCGAACAGAACACTGTCCAACACGCAGTTAGCTAAACAATCTTGACTCGCGTAGGGACCCGAACTGTCGAGACTGTGTTCTGGCCACCGATACTGTAGAAAACCTGTTCTTTAGGTGCTCTGGAAAAGAGGTGGGGGTCTGAAGTGTCCATCACAGAGACCCGTGTTCATGATTTGATGTGCGGCGATAACCACTTGTTGAGCCAATCTGTTAAAAAACTGGCCTGGGTCACAAAAGTCTTGCCCTGACCTCAAAAGAGATTTTGCTATATCAAGTTGACGTCAGGAATCTTAATTTTACTTTGATCTTGAAGGGATCGATTAACAATGTTATTAGCATAAATACGGCTGTAAGCCGAAACGTTTAAATCTTGTGTCCTGTCTATAAATTCAAGTTTATTATACATTGTTCTTATATTTCATTTACACAACTTGAATGCGGTCCATCAATTATTTTTTTTATATCGGGAAATCCGTGGAGCGTGGCAATAACTAGGCAGCGTGTTCATATGGCATGTATGACTGAAGGCATTTATTTTCTCTTACGCTGTTACAACTTCTTATAATTGAAAGAACAAGATATGTGGAAGCTTGAAATAGAAATATAGGACAATAAAAGAATAACTCTTCGGCTAAGAGCCTTCCTCAGCAGACAATCCAAATGAAGAAAAATGTTAAACCTGCTATAAAATGACTTGGACATTGTCACTCCCTTTGGGGGTCGAATGACCCTTTCCAAAGGGTCGCCTAAGACTATTGGAAAACACGTGTACTCTCCAGTTATGAAGTAGCAACGAAATTAAGTTTGTGATTGGGGGAAGCCACAACATGATGAACCGTGTTAAGGGGTCGCGGCGTTATGAAGATTGAGAACCACAGAACTAGAGAAATAGAAAGATAAAAAGAAAATCTTTAAGACGTACTTAGTAGAATTAAACTATAATCAACCTGTAAAAATACGCGATTTAAAAACACAACACTTTAAATGAAAACCTTAACAAATGACGAAAACATTTTAGATTTAAGTTTCTATTTTAAAAAAAAAAAAAAAAGATTTTTTTTAACCAAAGAAGTTATGTGTAACATTTCTTTCTTTTCAAAGCTAATTATTATAATTTAATCTATTTCAATATTTTCTTGTCATTTCTTAACATTTACAGCAAAGCTCACTATTAACTGTTTATCTTTCAGATGTCATTATCTATATTTAGCCATGTTAGTGATTTAAAAAAAAAAAGAAACATTTGTAACATAAATTATTTTTTTTAATATAAAAAGACCTACATTCACAACATTTAAGGTTATGCATCAAATAATGAGTGTGTCAGCGGGGCAACATTCCTAAACATCGTATGTCGGGAAGCAAGACATAGACACGGAGACCCCAATTCTAAATATGGTTTCCATGTTCTCGTTTTACAACAACGTAATGGTAATTTATGTATGGAACATATTTCGACAACTTTATAATCGCCAAAATCTAAGGATTACTTTTTTGACCAGCATTGAACTACAAATAAGATGGGGTACAGATCTGCTGTGATATGTACTGGACCTTGTAGGAATGTGTTCAAAATAATGAGAAATACAACAGAATAATCGGTGTCCCTTTTGGGTGAACCACTCTCTACTTTTGGCTACGCCTAAAAAAAATAATCGATGTACCTTTTCAGTAAACCACTCTCTACAATTGGCTACGCCGAAAAAAACATAATCGATGTCCCTTTTTAGTAAAAAAAAGTCTCTACAATTGGCTAAGCAATTTGATTGCAAAGTTTAGCTAAAGGCAAGATACGTTCACGTATATATATAGTTTTGTAAATTGTCCACTAAAAACCTTAGATTGTAATATAATTTTAAACATTGTTAAATTTAAATTCATTAAAAGATAAAGATACTTTTAAAAAAAAAGTACAAAGATATTTTTTTATTTTTTTTTTTATTTTGTATTGAATACAATATTAATCCATACAAAAATTTTTTAAAACGTGTTTAAATAAACTGTTTATTTGTTCTAAGGTAATGTTTATTAAAGTTTGACAATGTTTATTCTGAACATTTGATCGGTAAGTCTTATTCAAATGTTCATTACAAAATTAAATATAAATTCTTCAAAGTCAATACTTCCATTCAATCAAAACTTAACAACGAAATAAATTTATAAATAATTACAATTTAATTAATATTAAATACAAATGTATATATACATATATTAATATATTTATAATTCCTTAACATTTTCATTGATATAAACTGTTCAGAACTTTATTTTCTAAATTGTGCTGTTCGTGTACTATTTAAAAGAGACAAGCAAAAAAACAAACAATTATAAATGAAAATATTTTTTAAAGATGAAAACTTATTTTTGGTTCAAATTTTCTTTCAAATAGATTGAGCACGTTCCAATGTCCAGATCTTCAAATGAAATTCGCAATGTCATTATTTATATATCAAAAAAATAATTCACTCTTTCTTAAATCCTTCATTAAATACTTTAAATTGTGGTATCCTGCAGGTACAGTCTATCGTCATAGTAAAAAATTGATACAGAGTGTACGCAGATTTCGAATCCATTAAGAATTACAATTTTTAAACATTGCAATTGAGCGAAATGTTTGAACGACTTTTGATAATTAAAAATGAAGGCATCCTCACACACGCGCACTGAACTAAATTTAAAACCAATAAAGAAAGAATGTGAAAGTTTAATGTTTATTTTAATAAATACTTTATGATTTTTATATATTGTTTTTAGACTGTTTGATATATATAAATATATATATATATATATATATATATATATATATATATATATATAAATTAAGTCAATAAAAAGGGATCAAAGAGATAATTATCTTAACAAACATATAAGGAGTAAAAAAATAATATGTTGATATATCCCTTAATGCAAATGTTTAACATCTTTAGCAAAAGGTAAACTCTTTCCACACCTACATTAAATGAATTAATCTACCAACTCAATGCAGTTCATATGTTTTGGACATAATACATGTCTAATAAGTCTATGATTTTTAGAGGTTAAATATTGAGTATAAGATAGAAAGAACGAAAACAAACCTAAATAAAAGAACATATTGATACATCGGTTAATGGGTCGTTGATTCGTTGATCTAACTGAACAATCAAAATGACTTTGGCTTATAATTCGAGCTGTGAGCAGGAAATTAAAAAAAAAACAAACACAACCTATGAATACTAGAAAATCAAATAGAGGGGAAAAATTGCCTTCTCACAGATTAATATTAATTAAACTTATCATTGAATTCTGTCTTCGCTTCACTAACAACTCTTACAAATGCTGCAAACATGGTTTTGATAATTGAGAAGAGCACAGAGCATTCAAAAAAATTATATGTGTATGCGTATTTCCTGAGATGTCCTGTAATTGATAACAATTAATTTAGTTCGTCCAAGCAAAATGAAACAAACTAAAAACACACATATCTTTTCACAGACAATTTCCTTAATATGTTATCACCGATTGTATTTTAAAATATATATATATATAGATATAAAATTGAATGAAGTTGCATAAAAGTAAGTTTGAACCACTTTGTGCAGTATTAAAAACATAAATTTCAACCACTTATGGAATATTATGAACATAAGTTTCAAACACTTGTGGGGTATTTTAAACATAATTTTCCCACGTCACATTCTTCCCCTACATTCAAAAGGAGACAACGTTGATTAAGTACCCGCAAGTGTCACCAAGCAATAGTAGCAAGCAATATTAGCCGATCAAGACTTCACCAAACATTAGTAGCAGGTAATATTAGACGACCAGGACTTCACCACACATTAGTAGCAGGCAATATTAGACGCCTAGGGCATTACCAAGCATTAGTAGCAGGCAATATTAGACGACCAGGACTTCACCAATCATTATTTTCAGACACTATTAGACGACCGGGACTTCACCAAGCATTAGTAGCAATGCAATATTATACGACCAGGACTTCACCAAGCATTAGTAGCAATGCAATATTAGATGACCAGGACTTCACCAAATGGCCAATAGTTAAGCAAAGGTCTGGGCCTGCTTGTCTTTTCATATTCATCAGGATCAAAAACCATCGGGATGTTTGTCCACTCATTGACCGGTAGCAGTGCTGTCCTCGTGTTAAACATCAACATGTCTTTGATCGGTTGAGGCAGTGGTAACATTTGTATTCTTTGTTCTCTGTTAACACTGTGACCGACGGCAGAGTTGACTGCAATGAATGACAGTTTGACCAAAGGCCAGGGTTGAGAAGTGGCGTCAATGACCAAGTGCTGAAGGTCAGGTGAACTTAGATCTAAACCATTTAAGTTATAAACACTAGGGGGATATCTAACACTGCAATTGGATTTTAAACACTTTTTTGCACTGTTCAGCATTTTCAAGTCATCATTTGTCAGACACATAATAGAAATCACGTATTTAGCGACATCTATCAAATCTTTTTTCAAAACTCCAAATAACGTAGAAAACTTGGACCAGGAATTAGGAAACGGGACAACACCGTTAGCAATCATTAAACGAAATATTTCTTTGTTTTTATACAAATTCGTTAAAGTAAACATTTCTTTCTCAATGAAAGTAAATAAAAATAGTTTTCCTTTTAGATTAATCTTTGGCAATGGGTTGTATGGCAGAAGCATTTTAGTTTTAAGAAAATGTTCCGTCCATTGATTAAAATATACATTCTCCCGAGTGTCAATCTCAAGACATAAAATAAGAGCGGTTCGTTCATTGTTGTCTTCAATCTCAAGGTCTGCTCCATGTAAAATGAGATGTTTCAAATATTCATTATTCTGATTGTGTTCAATGCAATAGTGCAAGGCGGTTTTACCAAAATTGTCTTGCACATTTAACATATCTCTTTTAAATAGCTTTATTATGAAAGCGTTTGAAAAATTTGAGCTCTGAGACGCATACATTAAGGCTGTTTTCCCTTCTTTATCTCGAATGTTCTGTGATTCACTTATCATCTGCTTTATGAGATGATCTGGAAGGTACCGATCATGTTTAAGGGCATAC
This sequence comes from Omphiscola glabra, assembly GCA_964017045.1. Lineage (NCBI taxonomy): Eukaryota > Metazoa > Mollusca > Gastropoda > Lymnaeidae > Omphiscola > Omphiscola glabra. The sequence goes on from OZ024811.1 coordinate 19,268,450, forward strand.
ATCAACGCAGTTTTCCCTTCATTATCCTGGACGCTACAAGAATTGCCAACGAGAGGTTGCATAAAATCATATGTGCCTTTAGAGAGCTTGTCATTTTGTAATGCTATCATCAAAGCTGTTTTGCCACCCTCATATTGAGTGTTTTGTGTATCACCAATAAGTAGGTTGGTCATTTCTGCATTTATATATGTGCAATATTTGAGGGCGTAAATAACAGTTGTATCTCCTTCATTGTCTCGTATATTTACTTTCCCTTGAAATAATACATTGATGGTTTTATATTCAAGGCGTCGGTTAAACTGAAAAGAATACATGAGGGCAGTTTTGCCAGATTTGTCTTGAATTAAAGGATTTTCTCCGGCTAAATATTCAATAATTTCTACAGAAATATTAACATGGTTTATAAAAGCATGCATCAAAGCAGTTTTCCCATCCTTGTCTTGTACATTTTGAAAATCACCTATCATTTGTTTAATGAGATTATCAGGTATGTCCCTTTTGTATATCATCGCATACATCAAAGCAGTTTTTCCATCGTTGTCTTGAATATTACAAGAATCTCCAATAAGTGGTTTTATATACGTGGCAGCCTGGTTTTTGTAATCTTGCAATGCAATCATCAAAGCTGTTTTGCCACCCTCATATTGAGTGTTTTGAGTATCTACTACTAGTAGGTTGATGATTTCTTCATTTATGTATGTGCAATATTTGAGGGCGTAAATAACAGTTGTATCTCCTTCATTGTCTCGTATATTTACTTTCCCTTGAAATAATACATTGATGGTTTTATATTCAAGGCGTCGGTTAAACTGAAAAGAATACATGAGGGCAGTTTTGCCAGATTTGTCTTGAATTAAAGGATTTTCTCCGGCTAAATATTCAATAATTTCTACAGAAATATTAACATGGTTTATAAAAGCATGCATCAAAGCAGTTTTCCCATCCTTGTCTTGTACATTTTGAAAATCACCTATCATTTGTTTAATGAGATTATCAGGTATGTCCCTTTTGTATATCATCGCATACATCAAAGCAGTTTTTCCATCGTTGTCTTGAATATTACAAGAATCTCCAATAAGTGGTTTTATATACGTGGCAGCCTGGTTTTTGTAATCTTGCAATGCAATCATCAAAGCTGTTTTGCCACCCTCATATTGAGTGTTTTGAGTATCTACTACTAGTAGGTTGATGATTTCTTCATTTATGTATGTGCAATATTTGAGGGCGTAAATAACAGTTGTATCTCCTTCATTGTCTCGTATATTTACTTTCCCTTGAAATAATACATTGATGGTTTTATATTCAAGGCGTCGGTTAAACTGAAAAGAATACATGAGGGCAGTTTTGCCAGATTTGTCTTGAATTAAAGGATTTTCTCCGGCTAAATATTCAATAATTTCTACAGAAATATTAACATGGTTTATAAAAGCATGCATCAAAGCAGTTTTACCATCTTTGTCTTGTACATTTTGAAAATCACCTATCATTTGTTTAATGAGATTATCAGGTATGTCTCCTTTGTATATCATCGCATACATCAAAGCAGTTTTTCCATCGTTGTCTTGAATATTACAAGAATCTCCAATTAAATGTTTTAAATATTTGCCTGTAACGTAATTAGAACGGTGTAATTCTGTGACCTCATTTCTCAGATGACATGGAAGTGTTGTGAACGCGTCCGTCAGAACGTTTTTCTCAAACTGATATGGACAATGATACAAGGATTCAATAAAAGAGGGTTTAAATTTTTCTAAATGTGCATTGAATAATTGTAGAGCAATCATTAAAGTTGTTTTTCCGTCCTCAAATTGCCTTGTTTGAGTGTCACCAACAAGAAGAGCGATGACGTCTTCTGTCATACTTTGATAGTATTTAACGGCATAAAGAACAGTTGTCTTCCCTTCATTGTCACATATATTTACTTTACCTCCAAATAGATATTTTATGTTTCCAAATGTAAGGTATTGGTTAAACTGTAAAGCATACATCAGTGCAGTTTTGCCAGATGTATCTTGGATGAAAGGATTTGCTCCAGCTAAATGTTCAATCATTACTTCAGACAGTTGCTTATTGTGTATAAACGCATACATCAACGCTGTTTTTCCATCATTATCTTGTGCATTTTGAGATTCACCTATCATCTGTATGATTACATTATTTGAAATGTAACTTTTGTTGATTAAGGCATACATCAAAGCTGTTTTTCCATAATTATCCTGTATATTTTGAGACTTGCCTATCATTTGTATGATAACTTTATCTGAAATGTCACATTTGCTTAACATGGCATACATTAAAGCTGTTTTTCCATCATTGTCCTGTACATGTTGAGAATCGCCTATCATCTGCATGATAAGATCATCTGAAATATTACCGTTGCTTATTATGGCATTCATCAATGCTGTTTTTCCGTCCTTGTCCTGCACATTTTGAGAATCACCAATCATCTGCTTGATGAGATTCTCAGGTAAGTCCCTTGCATTTGTAATGGCGTACATCAAAGCTGTTTTTCCTTCTTTGTCTTGTATATTACAAGAATCTCCAATAAGTGGTTTTATATACGTGGCAGCCTGGTCTTTGTAATCTCGCAATACAATCATCAAAGCTGTTTTGCCGTCTTCATATTGTTCTTTTTGAGTGTCACCAACAAACAGTTCGAGAATTTCTTCTGTTATAAATTCGTAGCATTTAATGGCATAAATGACAGTAGAATTTCCCTCATTGTCACGGATATTTACTTGTCCACCAAACAGTTTTTGTATGCTCTTGTAACTTATTTCGAACGCATACTTAAGGGACGACAGTGTTTCAAGCAACGTTTGTGGCGCCTTGTTGAATAAGGCCTGTGTAATATACACCCCCGTATTTTGCTGATAAAACTTGAAAAAATTCATTAAAATTGTCCTGCCGTTTTCGTCTCTATAACCAGCATCGTCACACGCACGGAGTTGGATGTACATGTCCGGCAATCTCCGTCCAGTCTCAAAGGCGTACATTAAAAGCGGTCTCCCGTCTTTATCTTTATATTTTCTCATTTGTTCCGTGGCGCATTTGTCACAGTCTTCACACCTGCTATCTTCAGGCCTTTTACATTTACAAATGGATGAAAAAAGTCCCGCCTGGTCGAAAGCGTCCAAACAACTAACAAAGCTATTTGACCTTTCAAGAAGAGATTCAATCTTAACGAATTCATCTATATCTGCTTCAATGGCGTACATGATACAGTTTCTATCCCCACGTTCCGCTGCGTACATTAGGGCCGTTTTACCGTGAATGTCCTTCATGTTAAAGAGACGGTTCTGTTGTAGATAATCTATGATCTTCTTAAACATTTCAAAGTGCATCGATGAAATCCTGCTCCTCGGATGCTTGATGAAAGCTCCCGCCATGATAAGATCCGGCAGAATTGGATTCTGAGCTTTTGTCATGGCAAGTTTCAGAGCGGTTTCTTTGTTCTTGTTTATCTTATTCACATCTGCTCCAGCCAGCAGCAAAAATCGAACGCTATCTTCGTAGTGACACTTCACCGCGTACATCAATGGCGTGGTGCCCGTTTCGTCAGCGCAGTTTACGCTGCAACCGTTTTTTATAGCTTGGATTAATTTCTGTTTCAGGGTTACATCTGTGAGTCGAAGGTGAGATCGAATTTTAGTTGTGAAATTCTTGTGTCTTTGCATTATACATAAGGCCATGTCGTTGATCTTCTCACAAATACAAACGGCACCGGTCACATTTCTCAGAAGAATCTCCAAGTAGCTGAACAAGCCTTCTTTCAAGCATTGTGTTAAAACCGAACTATTTTTACGGGTCACCAAATCTTGATTTGCACCGGATTCTAACAGTACTTTCAGAACGTCGGTTCTTCTTACCCTTATCGCTACCATCATCGCCGTTTTTCCTTGCATATTTTGAACGTCAACATTAGCCCCTGCTTTTATGATTGCTTCTATAGTGGGCAGGTTCTCGTTGTCTTCGATGGCTTTGGTCAGCAAAGTTCTTCCACTGGGGTAAACATGGTTTAAATCTTTGCCGAGTTCACAGGCTTTGTGACGAATCACATCCGGGTCGCAGCGCTTTGCAGACGCCATAAGGTCTGCTAGTGAGTCAGTGCGCATGGGACGTGATTGGCGTCTGTGTTTAGACATTTTGTGCTTGATCATTCCGCTAGGGCTCAACAAAAATGAAATGTCCGATTTAAGTTACCTGTGCACAAATGACGAAAAAAAAATTAAGTAATTAAGCAAAACATTACATTCTAAAAAAATACCGTAACTTCAAATTTTACTCATATCTTAACGTTAAACTTTCCTAAAATTCGTCTATCTTACCTATTTATTCTTATATTTATAGTTTGTATAGTTCTTCTTGATCTGAAAGGGAATTATAGATCTTTTAAAATTTATATTTCTTTGTTCAAATTTAAATATTTGTATGATCTACACGTGAACACAAATCGACTATGTAATGGAGCGCCACATTAATTTGTGTTAAAAGTGCCACAGCAACGCACTGGCAGTTTTACAAATAATTAATAAATTTACACTATAAACATGCATGTTAAAACTCTTTACCTAAATCTTACACGTTAATGATCGGAGCACGCCAATATATAAAACTCTTTTTACTTTCCATACCTCGAACCATTATATTACACAATTAAGATTACTCTTTTAAACTAAAAAAAACAAGTAAACTGTATAGGGCAGCAATAAGATACTAACCTTTGTTAAAGAGTTACAATAAATCATGACAATATGCTGTTATCTCTAACACGTCCCACCATTTAGCCTGTGCCCAAACAGTGGGGTAGTCTCAACAAGTTCGGGTTTAAATACAAATGTCAACGCGTTAAATTTAGAATCAAATAAGTCGTACCAGTGTTCAGGAAATGACGTAGTTATTTTTCAGAAGTTTTTTCTGGTTCGCATCTCATTTCACATTATTTCTGACTCATACTGCTTTTTTTTTTTTTTCATTCGTTGAAGGCTTTCGGAAACAAAATCGCTTGCATAAATCAACAGCGTGTGTTTCGAGCAAAACATAAAACCAAAATATGATTAACTGTAAGTTATAGACAGGACAAAAGATTATGACGTTTCGGCTTAGAGCTTTCATCAGAAAACAAGACGAAAAGACATATCACATTAAAAAAAAAAAAAACTTTTTTTTGGGGTTTCCGGAAATAGGGTCACAGGATGTTTCGAGCGAGGTGAGATATTCTTATCCCGTCAATGAAGCACCCATTCTTCAAAAAGAGCAAAAAGATCTCTGCTGAACACAGACGCCGCCCCAAAAGCAAGCTCGTTATATTCTTCATTGTTATAAGTGCCACCCACCACGTGCAAAGATCTTATTAATTTGGATATGCCCCTTTCCTCATAATAAGAAAGATCTTATTCCTTATGATATGCCCCCTACCCGTGCAAATGTATTGTTTTAATTGTGATATGACCCCTTCCACGCCAAGAAAAGATCTTATTCATTGTGATATGCCTCCAACCCCAAGCAAAGATCTTATTCATTGTGATATGCCACCAATCACAAGCCACGATCTTTTTCATTGTGACATACCCCCTTCCCACACAAAGATCTTATTCATTGCGATTGGCCCTCCACCCCCGATCAAAGATCTTATTCATTGTGATATGCCCCCCACACAACCCGAGCAAAGATCTTATTCATTGTGATATGCCCTCTCCCACCCCGAGCAAAGTTTTGGACTATGGAAAAGTCTTAGCTGGAAAATTTATTGTTAGATATCTCGGGAGTTAATCTGGAGCTACTCCCTTTTAAGTCGTTTAAAAATGTAAAATTGCATTGAAAAAAAAAATATCCCTTGAACTTTTAACGATTTAACATACAAAACTGCTTTAGGCGGAACCCTATTTCAGAACAAACCGCTGCCCTACTTGATAAGAAGTCAAGAAAATAATTTTTCTAATGTCGGCTCTTCCGGGCTAAAAATAGATTCTAACAAATTATGTCCAGGTGTATCGAAACTCTCGGTTTCCCCAGCACTGGGTTTTAATCTCTAAACCAGCTTTTCTCAACCTTCTTTGGTGTTATTAAATGAAATGAAACTTTGAAAAACATGATCTGTATATATATATATAGGCTAATATATATATATATATAAACTGTTAAATAAATTACTTTGTTAAATGTTTTCGGTTCCCCCCCCCCAAAAAAAAACTTTCTTGTTTTCATCCTGATTTGCTAAAATTTAAATAGGATTGACAGCCTTGAATTAAAATACAAATGTGAATTGTTAAATGGGAGACCTTTGTGGCTAGGTTTGTCACATAATAACAGGTTTTTTTTTTCATAAAGGTCTTCGAGGACCGGAACCAGTCGAAGGGCCTTGCATGGCATGTCCGCATTACATTAATCTCTATGTTCAAATAAATGTTTTAAAAATAAATAAATCATAAAATAAATCTTATTACATAGAGGAAAACAAGAGGAATTCCTAACATCTATCTTTGTCAGTGCCACACTACAGCTTAGTGTTTATTTTAGTTTCAGATTTACTGGCTTGAATGTAAATTATGTTGAATACATTTCGTCAGATTTTCCCTTACCTTGTTTAATTTATTTCCTCATTTTTTTTTTTTTTTAAAAACATGTTATTTTTTTTCAATGAATCATTTCCATTTTCAGTACTTCCATTTTAGAACGTATCTAAACACCACTACCCCAAATCAACCACACACCCGCCCACAATCGTATGTTCATTGGTTGGATTTTTCGTCCGAGTAGATTTATTATGAATGGAAAACATACATTTTTATTATGTTATCTGGACCTGAGTTCTATCCCTGTAGTGCTAACATTTTTGAAGGCCACATTTCATTACTTATTTAAGTTGCTTGTGTGTGCGTGTGTGTGTGTAAGTATGTGTGTGTGTATGTGTGTGTGTATGTGTGTGTGTGTATGTGTGTGTATGTGTGTGTGTGTATGTGTGTTTGTATGAGTGTGTATGTGTGTGTATGTGTGTTCGTGTGTGTATGTGTATATGTGTATATGTGTATGTGTGTTCGTATGTGTATATGTGTATGTGTGTGTATGTGTATGTATGTGTGTGTGTGTGTGTATGTGTGTGTATGAATTGTAACAATGTGTTATAATAGCAACATTACATGTTCTTCAAATTTTGAAACTCCACAATTTTAAAACTGTGACATTTCATTTTCTTCATATGGTGACATTCCCATTTTTCATGGTAACATTTCACTTCACAATAAAAGCTACAAGAATTATAATTTATCTTACACTAGAAGCAGTAAAAATGAAATATGTCTATGAAACCTTTCTGACATAGTTAAAAAAGCCTGTTTGAATAAGACCGGGTCGTAGACATTGTCACTTTACATCAATTCTAACATAAGACTTTAACAAAAAAAAAAAATTCTTTTACTGACATCGGAAAGTGGTACAGATATCAGACATTGTATGTGAACATCGGCATTGATATCAGTGCAAACCATTGATGATATCAGACATAGTCTGTACAAATCACTATTGATATCAGACATTGTCACTATAAATGTATGCAAACTTTTAAACGTAGACTTGACTTTAAGATCAAAATTTCACTTAACGCTAACAATCAAGTCTCAAGATTGTTGCGTCCACTTCCAAAGAAATTGAAAAGAAGGAAAATCAGAGGTGGTTGACAAGTGGTTATATTTTTTGACGGGGTTTGGACTCAAGCCACACGACTACAGGTCCAGCCCTAGCATGAGACAATTACCCTTCAGTATATTGAATTGCTCTCATTATATATTGACAATACTTAGGCCCACTTATAATACTCAACATTATACAAAATAATTCTCATTATGATGATGATTGTTTGCTTGTATAGCGCTTGTCTCAATTCTATTCCAGCATGCTCACAGCGCTCTGATGTCAAAAAATCTATTTAAGGAAAAATGCTTTTAAATGTCTCCTAATGATTTTTTAAATACATTTTTAACTTCCCTCAAAGAATGAGACAATCTGTTCCATAATTTAGGCACCACAGCTTTATCAGAGTGCACTCAGTATGACTTATTTATGTGTCCATCCACAATGGGAAGGGATTGTGATGAAGAGCGCAGGTTCGTTAAGGAAGCATGTTTTTGTTAAATCAGTTCTTTTAGAGCCTGCCACAGAGCTGTACAGCAGGGACATAATTTTATGGTCAATGCGCTCATTCACAGGAAGCCAGATCTTTAAGAACTGGTTTGATGTGGTCAGATTTCCTTATCCGCGAAACAAAGCAAGCTGCAGTATTTTGTGGCTTCTAGAGTCTCTGCACTTGGTTTTGAAGTACACCCCAACAGACAACTGTTAGAGTAATCTAATCTCACTTAGCTTAGCACTTTTTTTCATTACAATTTGTTGGCTTTTATTGTTCTTAAAATGATTCTTTATGCGTCCTCTAAATGTTAATGAATAAGATTTGTGTAGCGAAATAATCACTAACCTTTTTATTTCAATATCAAAACAGGGACTTAATGAGTTAAGGTTTTGCAATTTTGTGGAACAAAGTATTGTATAGATTTAATGGGAATAAACAAAATCTAAGCGTGTTGCACTTTTACTTTCAAGATAAAGAAGAATACGCATTTATAGTTGTTTTTTTAAACCACAAAAAAAAAAACCACATTACTGTTGATTTTTCCAGCAAATTGTCACGCATTTGTTACTTTATCATCCAGTTTTGACTTTGATCTTCATGTTGAAGTCAGACACTTGACACTGACGGCACAGCGGCTCGACTGGTGTTCAGACGTTTCATTTTAAACTATAAAGAACCACATTTTGTGGCTAGTTTTTGACGCTTTATGACTAATGAAATACGTCATGGCTCTTGGACGCGTTGTAGCATGGCGTATGTTCAGTTGAGTGGTCACTGCCACGAAGATAATTTAGTCCACTTTTTTTTCTTAGATATTTGTTACGACTCCGGTAACTTGTCCTGGGCTGGGTTAGTTTGTTCGTCGTCGTAGACCTTTTATCCCAGATTTCTTGAGGATTCAGACTTAATGAAATAGTTAATTTGAATTTAGAAACATCTATACAAATATTTGGCTTATATAATATATCTTTTTCGGTTTTGTTTACCATTTTTAGAACAACAGCATGCCATATGCTAGTTTAAACTAGCAAACGATGTGTCGCGGCACATTGATGTGCCGCAAGTTGCTGAAAGGCGTGTCTCGCCAAATGGCATCCGTCTCCCCCCCGCCCCGCATTGTAGGAAAAGCACAAACTATATGCTAATACATAAATAAACTGTGGTGGTCAAAATTTGCTAAAACAGAAATATGTATTGTACAGACAGTTAATATGCACTGTATTATCATAACGTACACGCCATAATGTTGGCATCCGTCCGCACAATATGACGATGGTGTAGTCTACGAGGCCTGGGATTACTCTTGAGATTGGCTCAGTTTAAACCATTCGGCCACCCAGCATGCCATAAAGTGTGTAAAATAAATTAACTCTGTTTTTTTTTAATATATTTGTGTGACACGGAAGTCTCAGAACGTTTTATTTGTGCCGCAATTGAAAATGTTTGCGGATCTTTAGCAAATAAAACTGGGCTGCATAAAAGTCAGGGGGTCGGGGGGGGGGTGGGTTCAGGGAAAATACGCTGGTAAATCCTGGCATGTGACAGATCGGGTAGTTATAGAGATAAGACCGCTTTGAGACAGGTGTGCCCTTAAAAACTTTCATTTCATATTATAATCAATTCTGTCTTCCAGTGATTTTAAAATTACTTTGGCCCATTTAAACAGTTGTAAAAACTTTTTAAAAAGAAGAAAGAAAATCGTAGGATGATATTTTATCTTGACAATATCAAGGTTAAATTAAACTATTGCACTAAATGACTAAATGTATCGAAAGTTGTTATTTATCGACATTTGTTTGTTTTGTTGGTAAAATTGTAGTTTGCAAAGGAAGGAACGATATCGAGGATTAAAAAAAAAAATCTGAAAATTTTCAAATCCGATTACGTTATGATAATGATATGATAATGATATGATACTTATATGATAATGATATGATAATGATATGATAATGATATGATAATGATATGATAATGATATGATAATGATATGATAATGATATGATAATGATATGATAATGATATGATAATGATATGATAATGATATGATAATGATATGATAATGATATGATAATGATATGATAATGATATGATAATGATATGATAATGATATGATAATGATATGATAATGATATGATAATGATATGATAATGATATGATAATGATATGATAATGATATGATAATGATATGATAATGATATGATAATGATATGATAATGATATGATAATGATATGATAATGATATGATAATGATATGATAATGATATGATAATGATATGATAATGATATGATAATGATATGATAATGATATGATAATGATATGATAATGATATGATAATGATATGATAATGATATGATAATGATATGATAATGATATGATAATGATATGATAATGATATGATAATGATATGATAATGATATGATAATGATATGATAATGATATGATAATGATATGATAATGATATGATAATGATATGATAATGATATGATAATGATATGATAATGATATGATAATGATATGATAATGATATGATAATGATATGATAATGATATGATAATGATATGATAATGATATGATAATGATATGATAATGATATGATAATGATATGATAATGATATGATAATGATATGATAAGATATGATAATGATATGATAATGATATGATAATGATATGATAATGATATGATAATGATATGATAATGATATGATAATGATATGATAATGATATGATAATGATATGATAATGATATGATAATGATATGATAATGATATGATAATGATATGATAATGATATGATAATGATATGATAATTATATGATAATTATATGATAATTATATGATAATGATAATGATGTGATAATGATGTGATAATGATGTGATAATGATGTGATAATGATGTGATAATGATGTGATAATGATGTGATAATGATGTGATAATGATGTGATAATGATGTGATAATGATGTGATAATGATGTGATAATGATGTGATAATGATGTGATAATGATATGATAATGATATGATAATGATATGATAATGATATGATAATGATATGATAATGATATGATAATGATATGATAATGATATGATAATGATATGATAATGATATGATAATGATATGATAATGAAATGATAATGAAATGATAATGATATGATAATGATATTATAATGATATGATAATGATATGATAATGATATGATAATGATATGATAATGATATGATAATGATATGATAATGATATGATAATGATATGATAATGATATGATCATGATATGATAATGATATGATAATGATATGATAATGATATGATAATGATATGATAATGATATGATAATGATATGATAATGATATGATAATGATATGATAATGATATGATAATGATATGATAATGATATGATAATGATATGATAATGATATGATAATGATATGATAATGATATGATAATGATATGATAATGATATGATAATGATATGATAATGATATGATAATGATATGATAATGATATGATAATGATATGATAATGATATGATAATGATATGATAATGATATGATAATGATATGATAATGATATGAAATGGATATGATAATGATATGATATGATAATATTATGATAATGATATGATAATGATATGATAATGATATGATAATGATATGATAATGATATGATAATGATATGATAATGATATGATAATGATATGATAATGATATGATAATGATATGATAATGATATGATAATGATATGATAATGATATGATAATGATACGATTATGATATGATAATGATATGATAATGATATGATAATGATAATGATATGATAATGATACGATAATGATATGATAATGATATGATAAACATATGATAATGATATGATAATGATATGATAATGATATGATACTATGATAAGATATGATTGATAATGATAATGATAATGATATGATAATGATATGATAATGATATGTTAATGATATGATAATTATATGATAATGATATGATAATGATATGATAATGATATGATAATGATATGATAATGATATGATAATGATATGATAATGATATGATAATGATATGATAATGATATGATAATGATATGATAATGATATGATAATGATATGATAATGATATGATAATGATATGATAATGATATGATAATGATATGATAATGATATGATAATGATATGATAATGACATGATAATGACATGATAATGACATGATAATGATATGATAATGATATGATAATGATGTGATAATGATGTGATAATGATGTGATAATGATGTGATAATGATGTGATCATGATGTGATAATGATGTGATAATGATGTGATAATGATGTGATAATGATGTGATAATGATGTGATAATGATGTGATAATGATGTGATAATGATGTGATAATGATGTGATAATGATGTGATAATGATGTGATAATGATGTGATAATGATGTGATAATGATGTGATAATGATGTGATAATGATGTGATAATGATGTGATAATGATGTGATAATGATGTGATAATGATGTGATAATGATGTGATAATGATGTGATAATGATGTGATAATGATGTGATAATGATGTGATAATGATGTGATAATGATGTGATAATGATGTGATAATGATATGATAATGATATGATAATGATATGATAATGATATGATAATGATATGATAATGATATGATAACGATATGATAACGATATTATAATGATATTATAATGATATGATAATGATATGATAATGATAGATACTGATATGATAATGATATGATAATGATATGATAATGATATGATAATGATATGATAATGATATGATACTATGATAAGATATGATTGATAATGATAATGATATGATAATGATATGATAATGATATGATAATGATATGATAATGATATGATAATGATATGATAATGATATGATAATGAAATGATAATGATATGATAATGATATGATAATGATATGATAATGATATGATAATGATATGATAATGATATGATAATGATATGATAATGATATGATAATGATATGATAATGATATGATAATGATATGATAATGATATGATAATGATATGATAACGATATGATAACGATATTATAATGATATGATAATGATATGATAATGATATGATAATGATATGATAATGATATGATACTGATATGATAATGATATGATAATGATATGATAATGATATGATAATGATATGATAATGATATGATACTATGATAAGATATGATTGATAATGATAATGATATGATAATGATATGATAATGATATGATAATGATATGATAATGATATGATAATGATATGATAATGATATGATAATGATATGATAATGATATGATAATGATATGATAATGATATGATAATGATATGATAATGATATGATAATGATATGATAATGATATGATAATGATATGATAATGATAATGATATGATAATGATATGATAATGATATGATAATGATATGATAATGATATGATAATGATATGATAATGATATGATAATGATATGATAATGATATGATAATGATATGATAATGATATGATAATGATATGATAATGATATGATAATGATATGATAATGATATGATAATGATATGATAATGATATGATAATGATATGATAATGATATGATAATGATATGATAATGATATGATAATGATATGATAATGATATGATAATGATATGATAATGATATGATAATGATATGATAATGATATGATAATGATATGATAATGATATGATAATGATATGATAATGATATGATAATGATATGATAATGATATGATAATGATATGATAATGATATGATAATGATATGATAATGATATGATAATGATATGATAATGATATGATAATGATATGATAATGATATGATAATGATATGATAATGATATGATAATGATATGATAATGATATGATAATGATATGATAATGATATGATAATGATATGAAATGGATATGATAATGATATGATATGATAATATTATGATAATGATATGATAATGATATGATAATGATATGATAATGATATGATAATGATATGATAATGATATGATAATGATATGATAATGATATGATAATGATATGATAATGATATGATAATGATATGATAATGATATGATAATGATATGATAATGATATGATAATGATATGATAATGATACGATTATGATATGATAATGATATGATAATGATATGATAATGATAATGATATGATAATGATACGATAATGATATGATAATGATATGATAAACATATGATAATGATATGATAATGATATGATAATGATATGATACTATGATAAGATATGATTGATAATGATAATGATATGATAATGATATGATAATGATATGTTAATGATATGATAATTATATGATAATGATATGATAATGATATGATAATGATATGATAATGATATGATAATGATATGATAATGATATGATAATGATATGATAATGATATGATAATGATATGATAATGATATGATAATGATATGATAATGATATGATAATGATATGATAATGATATGATAATGATATGATAATGATATGATAATGATATGATAATGATATGATAATGATATGATAATGATATGATAATGATATGATAATGACATGATAATGACATGATAATGACATGATAATGATATGATAATGATGTGATAATGATGTGATAATGATGTGATAATGATGTGATAATGATGTGATAATGATGTGATAATGATGTGATAATGATGTGATAATGATGTGATAATGATGTGATAATGATGTGATAATGATGTGATAATGATGTGATAATGATGTGATAATGATGTGATAATGATGTGATAATGATGTGATAATGATGTGATAATGATGTGATAATGATGTGATAATGATGTGATAATGATGTGATAATGATGTGATAATGATGTGATAATGATGTTATAATGATGTGATAATGATGTGATAATGATGTGATAATGATGTGATAATGATGTGATAATGATGTGATAATGATGTGATAATGATGTGATAATGATGTGATAATGATATGATAATGATATGATAATGATATGATAATGATATGATAATGATATGATAATGATATGATAATGATATGATAACGATATGATAACGATATTATAATGATATTATAATGATATGATAATGATATGATAATGATAGATACTGATATGATAATGATATGATAATGATATGATAATGATATGATAATGATATGATAATGATATGATAATGATATGATACTATGATAAGATATGATTGATAATAATAATGATATGATAATGATATGATAATGATATGATAATGATATGATAATGATATGATAATGATATGATAATGATATGATAATGAAATGATAATGATATGATAATGATATGATAATGATATGATAATGATATGATAATGATATGATAATGATATGATAATGATATGATAATGATATGATAATGATATGATAATGATATGATAATGATACGATAATGATATGATAATGATATGATAATGATAATGATATAATATTGATATGATAATGATATATAATGATATGATAATGATATGATAATTTATAATAATAATATGATAATAATATGATAATGATATGATAATGATATGATAATGATATGATAATGATATGATAATGATATGATACTGATATGATAATGATATGATAATGATATGATAATGATATGATAATGATATGATAATGATATGATAATGATATGATAATGATATGATAATGATATGATAATGATATGATAATGATATGATAATGATATGATAATGATATGATAATGATATGATAATGATATGATAATGATATGATAATGATATGATAATGATATGATAATGATATGATACTATGATAAGATATGATTGATAATGATAATGATATGATAATGATACGATAATGATATGATAATGATATGATAATGATAATGATATGATAATGATGTGATAATGATGTGATAAAGATGTGATAATGATGTGATAATGATGTGATAATGATGTGATAATGATATGATAATGGTGTGATAATGATGTGATAATGATGTGATAATGATATGATAATGATATGATAATGATATGATAATGATATGATAATGATATGATAATGATATGATCATGATATGATAATGATATGATAATGATATGATAATGATATGATAATGATATGATAATGATATGATAATGATATGATAATGATATGATAATGATAATGATATGATAATGATATGATAATGATATGTTAATGATATGATAATGATATGAAATGATAATATTATGATAATGATATGATAATGATATGATAATGATATGATATGATATGATAATGATATGATAATGATATGATAATGATATGATAATGATATGATAATTATATGATAATGATATGATATGATAATGATATGATACGATAATGATGTGATAATGATATGATAATGATATGATAATGATATGATAATGATATGATAATGATATGATAATGATATGATAATGATATGATAATGATATGATAATGATATGATAATGATATGATAATGATATGATAATGATATGATAATGATATGATAATGATATGATAATGATATGATAATGATATGATAATGATATGATAATGATATGATAATGATATGATAATGATATGATAATGATATGATAATGATATGATAATGATATGATAATGATATGATAATGATATGATAATGATATGAAAATGATATGATAATGATATGATAATGATATGATAATGATATGATAATGATATGATAATGATATGATAATGATATGATAATGATATGATAATGATATGATAATGATATGATAATGATATGATAATGATATGATAATGATATGATAATGATATGATAATGATATGATAATGATATGATAATGATATGATAATGATATGATAATGATATGATAATGATATGATAATGATATGATAATGATATGATAATGATATGATAATGATATGATAATGATATGATAATGATATGATAATGATATGATAATGATATGATAATGATATGATAATGATATGATAATGATATGATAATGATATGATAATGATATGATAATGATATGATAATGATATGATAATGATATGATAATGATATGATAATGATATGATAATGATATGATAATGATATGATAATGATATGATAATGATATGATAATGATATGATAATGATATGATAATGATATGATAATGATATGATAATGATATGATAATGATATGATAATGATATGATAATGATATGATAATGATATGATAATGATATGATAATGATATGATAATGATATGATAATGATATGATAATGATATGATAATGATATGATAATGATATGATAATGATATGATAATGATATGATAATGATATGATAATGATATGATAATGATATGATAATGATATGATAATGATATGATAATGATATGATAATGATATGATAATGATATGATAATTATATGATAATTATATGATAATTATATGATAATTATATGATAATTATATGATAATTATATGATAATTATATGATAATTATATGATAATGATAATGATGTGATAATGATGTGATAATGATGTGATAATGATGTGATAATGATGTGATAATGATGTGATAATGATGTGATAATGATGTGATAATGATGTGATAATGATGTGATAATGATGTGATAATGATGTGATAATGATGTGATAATGATGTGTTAGTGATGTGATAATGATGTGATAATGATATGATAATGATATGATAATGATATGATAATGATATGATAATGATATGAAAATGATATGATAATGATATGATAATGATATGATAATGATATGATAATGATATGATAACGATATGATAACGATATTATAATGATATGATAATGATATGATAATGATATGATAATGATATGAATATGATAATGATATGATAATGATATGATACTGATATGATAATGATATGATAATGATATGATAATGATATGATAATGATATGATAATGATATGATTCTATGATAAGATATGATTGATAATGATAATGATAATGATATGATAATGATATGATAATGATATGATAATGATATGATAATGATATGATAATGATATGATAATGATATGATAATGATATGATAATGATATGATAATGATATGATAATGATATGATAATGATATGATAATGATATGATAATGATATGATAATGATATGATAATGATATGATAATGATATGATAATGATATGATAATGATATGATAATGATATGATAATGATATGATAATGATATGATAATGATATGATAATGATATGATAATGATATGATAATGATATGATAATGATATGATAATGATATGATAATGATATGATAATGATATGATAATGATATGATAATGATATGATAATGATATGATAATGATATGATAATGATATGATAATGATATGATAATGATATGATAATGATATGATAATGATATGATAATGATATGATAATGATATGATAATGATATGATAATAATATGATAATGATATGATAATGATATGATAATGATATGATAATTATATGATAATTATATGATAATTATATGATAATTATATGATAATTATATGATAATGATAATGATGTGATAATGATGTGATAATGATGTGATAATGATGTGATAATGATGTGATAATGATGTGATATTGATGTGATAATGATGTGATAATGATGTGATAATGATGTGATAATGATGTGATAATGATGTGATAATGATGTGATAATGATGTGTTAGTGATGTGATAATGATATGATAATGATATGATAATGATATGATAATGATATGATAATGATATGAAAATGATATGATAATGATATGATAATGATATGATAATGATATGATAATGATATGATAACGATATGATAACGATATTATAACGATATGATAATGATATGATAATGATATGATAATGATATGATACTGATATGATAATGATATGATAATGATATGATAATGATATGATAATGATATGATAATGATATGATAATGATATGATAATGATATGATAATGATATGATAATGATATGATAATGATATGATAATGATATGATAATGATATGATAATGATATGATAATGATATGATAATGATATGATAATGATATGATAATGATATGATAATGATATGATAATGATATGATAATGATATGATAATGATATGTTAATGATATGATACTGATATGAAATGATATGATAATGATATGAAATGATAATATTATGATAACGATATGATAATGATATGATAATGATATGATATGATATGATAATGATATGATAATGATATGATAATGATATGATAATGATATGATAATGATATGATAATGATATGATAATGATATGATAATGATATGATAATGATATCATAATGATATGATAATTATATGATAATGATATGATATGATAATGATATGATAATGATAAGATAATGATACGATAATGATACGATAATGATATGATAATTATATTATAATGATATGATAATGATATGATAATGATATGATAATGATATGATAATGATATGATAATGATATGATAATGATGTGATAGTGATGTGATAATGATGTGATAATGATGTGATAATGATGAGATAATGATGTGATAATGATGTGATAATGATGTGATAATGATGTGATAATGATGTGATAATGATGTGATAATGATGTGATAATGATGTGATAATGAAATGATAATGATATGATAATGATATGATAATGATATGATAATGATATGATAATGATATGATAATGATATGATAATGATATGATAATGATATGATAATGATATGATAATTATATGATAATGATATGATAATGATATGATAATGATATTATAATGATATGATAATGATATGGTAATGATATGATAATGATATGATAATGATATGATAATGATATGATAATGATATGATAATGATATGATAATGATATGATAATGATATGATAATGATATGTTAATGGTATGATAATGATATGATAATGATATGTTAATGATATGATAATGATATGAAATGATAATATTATGATAATGATATGATAATGATATGATAATGATATGATATGATATGATAATGATATGATAATGATATGATAATGATATGATAATGATATGATAATGATATGATAATGATATGATAATGATATGATAATGATATGATAATGATATGATAATGATATGATAATGATATGATAATGATATGATAATGATATGATAATGATATGATAATGATATGATAATGATATGATAATGATATGATAATGATATGATAATGATATGATAATGATATGATAATGATATGATAATGATATGATAATGATATGATAATGATATGATAATGATATGATAATGATATGATAATTATATGATAATTATATGATAATGATATGATATGATAATGATATGATAATGATAAGATAATGATACGATAATGATACGATAATGATATGGTAATGATATGATAATGATATGATAATGATATGATAATGATATGATAATGATAGGATAAGGATATGATAAGGATATGATAATGATATGATAATGATATGATATGATATGATAATGATATGATAATGATATGATAATGATATGATAATGATATGATAATGATATGATAATGATATGATAATGATATGATAATGATATGATAATGATATGAAAATGATATGATAATGATATGATAATGATATGATAATGATATGATAATGATATGATAATGATATGATAATGATATGATAATGATATGATAATGATATGATAATGATATGATAATAATATGATAATGATATGATAATGATATGATAATGATATGAAAATGATATGATAATGATATGATAATGATATGATAATGATATGATAATGATATGATAATGATATGATAATGATATGATATGATAATGATATGATAATGATATGATAATGATATGATATGATAATGATATGATAATGATGTGATAATGATGTGATAATGATGTGATAATGATGTGATAATGATGTGATACTGATGTGATAATGATGTGATAATGATGTGATAATGATGTGATAATGATGTGATAATGATGTGATAATGATGTGATAATGATGTGATAATGATGTGATAATGATGTGATAATGATGTGATAATGATGTGATAATGATGTGATAATGATGTGATAATGATATGATAATGATATGATAATGATATGATAATGATATGATAATGATATGATATTGATATGATAATGATATGATAATGATATGATAATGATATGATAATGATATGATAATGATATGATAATGATATGATAATGATATGATAATGATATGATAATGATATGATAATGATATGATAATGATATGATAATGATATGATAATGATATGATAATGATATGATAATGATATGATAATGATATGATAATGATATGATAATGATATGATAATGATATGATAATGATATGATAATGATATGATAATGATATGATAATGATATGATAATGATATGATAATGATATGATAATGATATGTTAATGATATGATAATGATATGAAATGATAATATTATGATAATGATATGATAATGATATGATAATGATATGATATGATATGATAATGATATGATAATGATATGATAATGATATGATAATGATATGATAATGATATGATAATGATATGATAATGATATGATAATGATATGATAATGATATGATAATGATATGATAATGATATGATAATGATATGATAATTATATGATAATGATATGATAATGATATGATAATGATATGATAATGATATGATAATGATATGATAATGATATGATAATGATATGATAATGATATGATAATGATATGATAATGATATGATAATGTATGATAATGATATGATAATTATATGATAATGATATGATATGATAATGATATGATAATGATAAGGTAATGATACGATAATGATACGATAATGATACGATAATGATATGATAATGATATGATAATGATATGATAATGATATGATAATGATATGATAATGATATGATAATGATATGATATAATGATATGATAATGATATGATAATGATATGATAATGATATGATAATGATATGATAATGATATGATATGATAATGATATGATAATGATATGATAATGATATGATAATGATATGATAATGATATGATAATGATATGATAATGATATGATAATAATATGATAATTATATGATAATGATATGATAATGATATGAAAATGATATGATAATGATATGATAATGATATGATAATGATATGATAATGATATGATAATGATATGATAATGATATGATATGATAATGATATGATAATGATATGATAATGATATGATAATGATATGATATGATAATGATATGATAATGATATGATAATGATGTGATAATGATGTGATAATGATGTGATAACGATATGATAATGATATGATAATGATATGATATGATATGATAATGATATGATAATGATATGATAATGATATGATAATGATATGATAATGATATGATAATGATATGATAATGATATGATAATGATATGATAATGATATCATAATGATATGATAATTATATGATAATGATATGATATGATAATGATATGATAATGATAAGATAATGATACGATAATGATACGATAATGATATGATAATGATATTATAATGATATGATAATGATATGATAATGATATGATAATGATATGATAATGATATGATAATGATATGATAATGATGTGATAGTGATGTGATAATGATGTGATAATGATGTGATAATGATGAGATAATGATGTGATAATGATGTGATAATGATGTGATAATGATGTGATAATGATGTGATAATGATGTGATAATGATGTGATAATGATGTGATAATGAAATGATAATGATATGATAATGATATGATAATGATATGATAATGATATGATAATGATATGATAATGATATGATAATGATATGATAATGATATGATAATGATATGATAATTATATGATAATGATATGATAATGATATGATAATGATATTATAATGATATGATAATGATATGGTAATGATATGATAATGATATGATAATGATATGATAATGATATGATAATGATATGATAATGATATGATAATGATATGATAATGATATGATAATGATATGTTAATGGTATGATAATGATATGATAATGATATGTTAATGATATGATAATGATATGAAATGATAATATTATGATAATGATATGATAATGATATGATAATGATATGATATGATATGATAATGATATGATAATGATATGATAATGATATGATAATGATATGATAATGATATGATAATGATATGATAATGATATGATAATGATATGATAATGATATGATAATGATATGATAATGATATGATAATGATATGATAATGATATGATAATGATATGATAATGATATGATAATGATATGATAATGATATGATAATGATATGATAATGATATGATAATGATATGATAATGATATGATAATGATATGATAATGATATGATAATGATATGATAATGATATGATAATGATATGATAATTATATGATAATTATATGATAATGATATGATATGATAATGATATGATAATGATAAGATAATGATACGATAATGATACGATAATGATATGGTAATGATATGATAATGATATGATAATGATATGATAATGATATGATAATGATAGGATAAGGATATGATAAGGATATGATAATGATATGATAATGATATGATATGATATGATAATGATATGATAATGATATGATAATGATATGATAATGATATGATAATGATATGATAATGATATGATAATGATATGATAATGATATGATAATGATATGAAAATGATATGATAATGATATGATAATGATATGATAATGATATGATAATGATATGATAATGATATGATAATGATATGATAATGATATGATAATGATATGATAATGATATGATAATAATATGATAATGATATGATAATGATATGATAATGATATGAAAATGATATGATAATGATATGATAATGATATGATAATGATATGATAATGATATGATAATGATATGATAATGATATGATATGATAATGATATGATAATGATATGATAATGATATGATATGATAATGATATGATAATGATGTGATAATGATGTGATAATGATGTGATAATGATGTGATAATGATGTGATACTGATGTGATAATGATGTGATAATGATGTGATAATGATGTGATAATGATGTGATAATGATGTGATAATGATGTGATAATGATGTGATAATGATGTGATAATGATGTGATAATGATGTGATAATGATGTGATAATGATGTGATAATGATGTGATAATGATATGATAATGATATGATAATGATATGATAATGATATGATAATGATATGATATTGATATGATAATGATATGATAATGATATGATAATGATATGATAATGATATGATAATGATATGATAATGATATGATAATGATATGATAATGATATGATAATGATATGATAATGATATGATAATGATATGATAATGATATGATAATGATATGATAATGATATGATAATGATATGATAATGATATGATAATGATATGATAATGATATGATAATGATATGATAATGATATGATAATGATATGATAATGATATGATAATGATATGATAATGATATGATAATGATATGATAATGATATGTTAATGATATGATAATGATATGAAATGATAATATTATGATAATGATATGATAATGATATGATAATGATATGATATGATATGATAATGATATGATAATGATATGATAATGATATGATAATGATATGATAATGATATGATAATGATATGATAATGATATGATAATGATATGATAATGATATGATAATGATATGATAATTATATGATAATGATATGATAATGATATGATAATGATATGATAATGATATGATAATGATATGATAATGATATGATAATGATATGATAATGATATGATAATGATATGATAATGATATGATAATGTATGATAATGATATGATAATTATATGATAATGATATGATATGATAATGATATGATAATGATAAGGTAATGATACGATAATGATACGATAATGATACGATAATGATATGATAATGATATGATAATGATATGATAATGATATGATAATGATATGATAATGATATGATAATGATATGATAATGATATGATATAATGATATGATAATGATATGATAATGATATGATAATGATATGATAATGATATGATAATGATATGATATGATAATGATATGATAATGATATGATAATGATATGATAATGATATGATAATGATATGATAATGATATGATAATGATATGATAATAATATGATAATTATATGATAATGATATGATAATGATATGAAAATGATATGATAATGATATGATAATGATATGATAATGATATGATAATGATATGATAATGATATGATAATGATATGATATGATAATGATATGATAATGATATGATAATGATATGATAATGATATGATATGATAATGATATGATAATGATATGATAATGATGTGATAATGATGTGATAATGATGTGATAATGATGTGATACTGATGTGATACTGATGTGATAATGATGTGATAATGATGTGATAATGATGTGATAATGATGTGATAATGATGTGATAATGATGTGATAATGATGTAATAATGATGTGATAATGATATGATAATGATATGATAATGATATGATAATGATATGATAATGATATGATAATGATATGATAATGATATGATAATGATATGATAATGATATGATAATGATATGATAATGATATGATAATGATATGATAATGATATGTTAATGATATGATAATGATATGAAATGATAATATTATGATAATGATATGATAATGATATGATAATGATATTATATGATATGATAATGATATGATAATGATATGATAATGATATGATAATGATATGATAATGATATGATAATGATATGATAATGATATGATAATGATATGATAATGATATGATAATGATATGATAATGATATGATAATGATATGATAATGATATGATAATGATATGATAATGATATGATAATGATATGATAATGATATGATAATGTATGATAATGATATGATAATTATATGATAATGATATGATATGATAATGATATGATAATGATAAGATAATGATACGATAATGATACGATAATGATACGATAATGATATGATAATGATATGATAATGATATGATAATGATATGATAATGATATGATAATGATATGATAATGATATGATAAGGATATGATAATGATATGATAATGATATGATAATGATATGATAATGATATGATAATGATATGATAATGATATGATAATGATACGATAATGATACGATAATGATATGATAATGATACGATAATGATACGATAATGATACGATAATGATACGATAATGATACGATAATGATATGATAATGATATGATAATGATATGATAATGATATGATAATGATATGATAATGATACGATAATGATACGATAATGATATGATAATGATATGATAATGATATGATAATGATATGATAATGATATGATAATGATATGATAATGATATGATAATGATATGATAATGATATGATAATGATATGATAATGATATGATAATGATATGATAATGATATGATAATGATATGATAATGATATGATAATGATATGATAATGATATGATAATGATATGATAATGATATGATAATGATATGATAATGATATGATAATGATATGATAATGATATGATAATGATATGATAATGATATGATAATGATATGATAATGATATGATAATGATATGATAATGATATGATAATGATATGATAATGATATGATAATGATATGATAATGATATGATAATGATATGATAATGATATGATAATGATATGATAATGATATGATAATGATATGATAATGATATGATAATGATATGATAATGATATGATAATGATATGATAATGATATGATAATGATATGATAATGATATGATAATGTTATGATAATGATATGATAATGATATGATAATGATATGATAATGATATGATAATGATATGATAATGATATGATAATGATATGATAATGATATGATAATGATACGATATAGGCAATTAAAAAATAATTTTTAATTTTCGGTAAAAGCGTTGTTAAAGAAAATCAGTTGAATGTTATTTGCAGGTTATCTTCAAATAGTTTGAATTGTAAAATTTTCAGAAATTTTCAAAATGCCGATTATAAAGTCTCGTTGCAATAGTTACAAAACAGCTTCTTAAAGCAATGTTACGATTATCTAGAAGAAAATTATGAATACAAATTGCAAAAGAAAAAAAACTGTTACATTATGAAATAAAGAAAAACACTAGTCAGAATCAGATTACGTTTTGTAGTTTAATTTTGTTTCGTCAATTATTGTCGTGTTACGTGTATGAACGGGGTTTGCTTTCCTTTCTGCAGTAAGATAACTCTTAGCCATGTTGAGCTTTGCATTGGTTTTGAACATTGTGTGTACTTTTTTTTTTTTTTTGTAGGAACCAATCGTTAGAGTAGATTCGGTTAGAGATTAGACATGAAGATTGAGCAGTTTACACATTTGTGGTGATATGAGTATTGTTAATGTAGTTTTTCGTTCTAGGTATATAAATACATGTATACTAGATATAACCCGACAAACATTGGCGGCAGCAATGCGTGAACTTCCCATCTACTAGATATAGCCCGACAAACATTGGCGGCAGCAATGCGTGAACTTCCCATCTACTAGATATAGCCCGACAAACATTGGCGGCAGCAATGCGTGAACTTCCCATCTACTAGATATAGCCCGACAAACATTGGCGGCAGCAATGCGTGAACTTCACATCTACTAGAGTTACTTGACAAAACTTGAACTCAAGCCACACACATCCCCGCTCCAAGATACGTTACTGCACACTTTTTATTTCATGCCCGTGAATTACATTAAATATTTTGATGTCCCAACCACTTTTAAACCAAATTATTTTTACACCGTGCTTTAAACTGAGAAGATTTCAATTTCTGAAAGAAAATTTTACGCGCCAAACGCAGTTGCGTTATATAAAAAGTATATCATTTAGCGTAGTTATCGGGAATTGTATTTCGCGCGCTATTGAACTCATTATTGAACCATATTTTCTTTCAAACATATAGAATTATTTATGGTATACTCTCAATCCCAAATTCGCTGAATAGAAAGGAACCCGGAATGGAAGCAGTAAATTGGGAAGCAGCCCACGAGTCATACCAGAAGCATAATATATATAAGAGAGGAGATATTTATTCGGTGAAAGGAGCTACTATTTTTTCAGATAGCATATTGAATTGTCGGACATGTATAATTCTTCGAAACGCTAACGATTATTTAATTCACATTTAGGGACTGTCATGCATACGAGTGAATTCAGGAAATGAATAAACCTGCACTTTTACAACTGTCGTGGTTATCTACTTCTTACAAACCATCAGCTTTGTAATGGCTTAGAGGAAAGAAACGGAGTTTTACAACACACCAGCTTTGTAATGGCTTAGAGGAAAGAAACGGAGTTTTACAACACATCAGCTTTGTAATGGCTAAGAGTAAAGAAACGGAGTTTTACAACACACCAGCTTTGTAATGGCTTAGATGAAAGAAACAGAGTTTGTACAACACACCAGCCTAGTATTGTCTTAGAGGAAAGAGAGAGGAAGTATTTTTTTTTTTAAATATTGATGTTTTAACTTAACTGCAAGTGTCTCGTATCCGGAAAATTGATCGAAACAAATTTCGTCGACGGAAAACTGATCGACGGAAATTAGATCGAATGGAAATTTGGTCGAACCTTTTTTTTCTAATTAATACGTTAAAATTTTGCTTCAAATTTCCTTTTGAACGCAATATTTTGTTTTACTATATAGTATAACGCGTTCAAAAAGAAATTTGACGAAAATTTTAACGTCTGAACCGAAAAAAAGATTCGACCAAATTTCCGTTCGATCTAATTTCAGGTAACCCAAGTGTCTCTGTTTATATTTATAATAGTTAACGATTTAAATGTTTTATCGTATTCCCCAAGTCAAAAGCGTCACTGGGCCAAGCCGACGACCTTTCAAAGACTGGTGAAATAGTAATGCATTAAAATTAACTGTGCTTCCAGTAATGTCTCCTCAATTTTCTCATTAAGCCTGCAACTATTTCTCTCCGTCTAGACATATGCTTCATATCGAAAATGAAACTTATAAAAAACTATAATATGCTATAAAAAAAAAAGTTCATTCTTTCTGGTCTTGCGCGCTTATTGTATTCTTCCAATCATGTCAGTCGTCGAACGAGGGTGAATTTGTCTCTTGAGGCGATTTAGGAAACCTGCAAAATGTTACACTTGCATAAATCTGGTGCGCCGCACGAAAAATAGTCCGTAAAAAATAGGCAATGATGTCAGGATCTATGGTTAAGGAACATGGTTACAGCTTCCGCTAAATATCAAAGATCTAAGTACTTTACCGGTGACTACAGAGTGCCATCCCCATTGCAAATGCTTTTCTTTGGGCAGCGTTTCCTCCTTCATCGATTAAAGTTTTTTTTTTTTTTTTGTTTGTAGTGTAGTTTTTATCGTAATGACCTAGCTCGCTTAGTACCGTTTTCGAATTTAACACTAATAGGATCCGTATTGTTCAACAGTTCTGAGGTATCAGTGAACATTCCTGCCCTATCGCCGTCGGCCAGAAAATAAAAGGCTTACGTTTGACCCACGGGGGGTGGCGGTTACAGTCATAATTAGAAGTATGAGTCCAGCCCTAAGTAAAGACACCTTAAAAGGAAGGTACCCCTTTTGCGCTTCTGTGGTAGCCTGGTTGTTAACCTGTTGGTTGAAGCACCCCGGGGGTGCTGATTCGTGGGCACCTCCCTCTGGGGGGAGAGGAGGGTTTGAATGACGGATTCCCGGAATGGGGGCCCATAAGAGCTTCGGCCCGTGCTGCTGATGCCCTTCGTTATGAATGAGTTTTTTAAGAATATTTCTTGTCTCGCGATTTGGTCAGTTGAAAGTGATAAGGTAAAGACTGTGTACTCTGATTCAATGGTTGACAGTCTTGCATATTTGAAGACATGGGATAAGGTAAAGACTGTGTACTCTGATTCAATGGTTGACAGTCTTGCAATATCTAATAACAAGAAAATTAGGTTTAACTGATCAGATTAATGTTTCAATAAACGGTATTTTTTTAAAGTCATTTTAAACGCTGTCATCAGCAATTGTGTGTATTTTTATTGTCTTTATTATTATATTTTTTGCTTTGGATTTAATTTGCAAATGATACTATATGCGATTATGTATGAACAGGATCCGGTTAAAATATTTCCCAGCTCAAGTGAATATTTGGGGGTGGGGGTGATACCAAAGGCGAGAGACCCATTGAGTTGAACGAACTGGGTTACACCAACCCTAGCGATGCCTCTCCAGGTATGTACGTAATATATATATACATACCATTTTAATTATTTAACAATATCTTTAGCATTCTTTTTTGTTGAAAATAGTGTCTTATAAGCTAAATATAGCCATATTTTAAGATAAATTATATATTGTAGAATTGTTGTATTACTTCAGAAACCTACTTATTATATCACAAAATTCAAAAAAAAAACAACAAAAAAAACATCTTACTAAAGTCGTATCGCATTCAGATGAATGGTATAGGTGCGAATACGGATATTATTTTTTAGAAAGCTTATATAAGAAAAAAAAAAGATTTTGGGGCCTACGGCCAAAAACGGATTATTTTAAAGGTGTTGTAATTACTTCAGAAACCTACTTATTATGTCTCACACACAATTTAATGTCGCTATTTGTATTTGATTAAAAATCTATCCATCCATGCATTAGCTCTGTTTGAAATTTGTATAGCTCATATAGGAAAAAAAGAACATAGGGCCCCTGGATCAAAACGGAAATTTTATAAACGGTTGTAATAATTTAAAAAGCTTTGCGGGCGTGGGAAAAACATCTTACTAAAGTTTTATCGCATTCAGGTGAATGGTATAGGAGTGCATATCGAAATTATTTTGTACAAAGCTCAAACAAAAAAAAAGATTTGGGGTTAACGTCTGAAAACGGAATATTTTAAAAGCGTTGAAAGGACTCATTAAAATGCGCGAAGTTATGGACAACCACTCAACAAAGTTTTGTCGCAATCGCATGAATGGTGTAGGAGCGCATACGGTTTGAAATTATAGTTATATAGCTCATATTAGAAAAAACGAACATGGGGCCTCTAGCTCAAAACGAAATATTTTAAAACGGTTATAATAACTTTGAAAACTGTGTGGGCGTGCTCGCAACATCTCACCAAAGTTTTAGCGCATTCGGAAAAATGGTGTAGGAGCGCAGACGAAAATTATTTTTTACAAAGCTCATATTAGAAAAAAAAACGATTTCGGGGCCAACGTCCAGAATCGGAATACTTTTAAAGTGTTGTAATGACTAAGTAAAATGCGTTAGGTTATGGACGATCAATCAACAAAGTTTTGTTGAAATCATATGAATGGTGTAGGAGCGCATACGGTTTGAAATTATATTTATATAGTTCATATTAGAAAAAACAGGGGGCACCTGGCTCAAAACGGAATATTTTAAAAGGTTTGTAATATTCCCAAACCTTTGCGGGTGTGCTCGCTACATCTCAGCAAAGTTTTAGCGTGTTCGGATAAATGGTGTAGGAGCACAGACGAACATTATTTTTACAAAGCTCATTTAAGAAAAAAACGATTTTGGGGCCAACGGCCAAAACGAAATATTTTAAAAGTATTGTTATGAACCAGTGAAATGCGCGAGCGTATGGACAACACCTCAGCAAAGATTTGTCGCAATCGCATGAACGGCGTAGGAGCGTATACGGTTTGAAATTATATTTATATAGCTCCTATAAGAAAAAATTAACATGGTGCCCCTGGCTAAAAACTTAATATTTTAAAACAGTTATAATTATTCCCAAATCTTTGTGGGCGTGCTCGCAACATCTCACCAAAGATTTAGCGCATTCGGATTAATGGTGTAGGAGCGCAGACGGAACTATTATTTACAAAGCTCGTATAAGGAAAAAAAAAACTAAAGGCCAATGGCCAAAAACGTAACATTTTATAAGTGTTGTAATGACACTGTTAAATGCCCGGTTAGGTGGCCAACAACTAATTAAAGTTTTGGCACAATCGCATGAATGGTGTGGAAGCGCATACGAGACAAAGATACATACAGACATACATTCATTTATAAATATATAGAGTATATAGATATGAAATTTCACCACTG
Source organism: Omphiscola glabra (assembly GCA_964017045.1). Lineage (NCBI taxonomy): Eukaryota > Metazoa > Mollusca > Gastropoda > Lymnaeidae > Omphiscola > Omphiscola glabra. The sequence goes on from OZ024811.1 coordinate 19,300,900, forward strand.
AATTTCGTAAACACTGTGTTGTAGTCAAGAACGGCTATTTTGAAAAAAAAATGCCTCAATTATATTTGAAACACGGTGTCTGGTCTAAGTAAAACCAAAGTTCGTTAACCAATCAGAGACTCGTTTGGGAGATCGCCAATCTCCCAAGACATTTTCATTTTTTCATATTGACAATATTCAAAACACTTTTTTTTTAGGATTTAACATATAAATATTTTGCAATAAATAAGGAACTGTTGTATGTATTTTAAACAGGAACCTAATTTAAATATACCCTTCAATAGCAATTTCAAATGTTACTTAAAACAAAAAAAAATTACAATGACTTATAATTTGTTAATTGCATTGAATTTAATGAATAACTTCTTTTTTTTTAATATGCCATCGAAATGTTATTTTTTAAATAAACTATCGCTTTTTCTTAATATATACACTACTTTTGAGCGCTCATCAAAGAATGCATGTCTTAGTCTATTTATAATGGATTTTTTTTTAATTATTTATTTCAAGTTAATATGCGTGGCTTTACAAATTTAAACATTTTAATATAGAATAACTAAATAATTTATAAATAAATATATATGCAAGTGTTATAACGGAGATACAGGGGTGGTCTACACGAGTAGAATATTTTTTTCATGGGGGGTGGGAGTATATTTGACCAACGTTGATGTCAAATGGCTAAAGGTTCGTTCACGAATTACGTCACGATCAGGGGAAGGGGGGGGGGGGGTCGGGGTCAAAAATTTGTGACGCAACATTTGTTTACTTTTATTTTTTAAAATCTACAATTTTCTAGTCTTGAAAAATCTTTTATAAATTATTTTAACAACATTAATGTCAGGTCGAAATTGCCTCAGGTATTATAGGTACTATGAACTCAGTCGCTCACACCTTTTGAACATATCGAAAACTGACGCAAAAACTGTTGTGGCCCTTTTTACATTCGGCTTGTCGATTACTTCTTTGTTTCGCTTCACAGTTTTTTTAATAATACTACATCTTAATCCATTATGGGAAAATGTTAAAAAATATAATAAAATCTGAGTCTTTTTCTGAAAATTTTATGTATGTTTTGAATTCATTAGGTGTGGCGTGAAACGTGGGGGGGGGGGGGGGGGGGGGTCTAAAAAAGGTCGTTTTTTGCGTGACGTAATTTACAAACGACGCCTAAAGTATCAGTTTGCATTTCATTAACTATTAATTAATCCAACTTTAATATTTTGTGTATTTTATTTCCAGTTGTTCTTGTTGCAACTGAATTTACAAAGGAAAAATTTGACACCACGAACGAAAATTTGTATATTTTGGCAGATCTCACCACCAGCACCAGCAACAGCCTCACCATTAGACAGATATCCGATTTCGTCCGATTGTTTGACTCCTATAGAAATGACGCTTCTAAAGAATAGGATGTGCATCTCATTGAGCCGTTTCAAGAGAAATCAATTCAATTTGACCAATACAACAACACAATGGAGAACATAATTTCAGCTATAAAAGACTTAGAGACTTCCAACACATTCAATAGATCTATTCACGTTGAATATTCAGATCTATCCAAAGCATTGAATTATACAGAGCAAGTTATAGGAAATGACACGTCACGGCGTCATCATGTTAAAAGTTATATCATTGCGGGGTTTTTCGACTGTAAGGGTTATTGTCGGAAAACAACTGAATTGTTTAAAACAAGACATACAACTTTTGCTGAGAAACAATTAATACTTTTTCTTACAGCAAGTTACAGAGAATTAGACACAATATTTTACGAAGAAAAGTTCTATATATACATAACTTTATCACACAATATTTTAATTTTAATTTTACAAATATTTTAATTTTCTTATGCCAGTCATGTTCTGTGGGGTGAATCAGTTATAAAGACAAAACAGTCATTTCCAATAATGTATTAACATGTTACAATTTTTTCAGATAAAAAAAACCCTTCAAACTGGTTTGGAGCGAAGAAAAATTGTGACATTTTAAATGCTAATCTCCCTGTAATAGAAACAAGGGAAGAATTGGTGTTTGTAAATAAAATATTACACAATTATAATGCAGAAAAAAATTGATTCACCTTGAGGAAGATGTGATTCCTGTTGGCCTGATCTATAGGAATAGTGCAATGATACGTTTCCAGTGGATAAAGGGCCGACCATTTCTTGTATTGAAAAAAAATGTGTTGGTAGACGGTTCTTCTAATCCTGATTATGGGTCATTTCAATATTCCAAACAAAATGCATCGAAAAATATCTCTGCTGTAGGAGATGATGACAAAGGTTGGGTGGTGGATGAGTTAAGAGGAATAAAGACACAAACAGTCATATGTGAGAGAAGTATCGGAAACGTCCTTTATTATGTTAATGAAACTCTTCCAAATAATATTAGCAATTTTATCAACCAAATAATAGTAAAACAAAACCATGAGTTTCTTGCAACGAGTTCCCGTCCGTATTTAATGTATTCTATTTTACAAATTCCATGGTTTTACGAAAATAATATATTATTATTTGATTGTAAAGATGGCTTCAGAAATGTATTTTATATTCATGTTTGTGACAATACATTAGATTGTGAAAATGGTAGAGATGAATTCTTCTGTGCCAAGCGTTACAATGATCATTTCAAGATAAATCATTGCCACGAATTTCATAACATTCCTACCAAAGGCTACGACGATGGGTGTGATGAATGTACGGGAAGGCGATGTTCTGATGGTACATGTGTACAGAGACATTGGTTGTCTCGTGATGGGGAAAACTTTGCATTGTATAATACAACCGACGGAACAGTGTTTGTAAATGTATCTGAAAACTGCAAAGAAAATTGTAATTTCATTGAAAAAGTTATTCATGAAATAGTGATTTGTAACTCAAACAATAGTTTGAAAAAATCACATGTGCCATTCAGTAATAATGTAAATATGTTATCAAACATCACTTGGGCCCCTAAGTGTCTCTACATCAGGGGTCGCAGTGGAAACCCACTTGGCTGTACCGATATGATTTACTTAAATGATTGTGAAAACTTTGAATGTCCTGATACTTTTTTTAAGTGTTATAAATCTTATTGCATTTCAATTTATATGATACGTGATAATATAATGGACTGTGTCTATGGTGAAGATGAATCTTTTGAAAATCATCAAAGAGGTTTGTTATTTAAATGTAAGTATCCTTCCTTATCTACTTTTCTTCATCCACTACATGTCTGTGATGGAATCGCCCAATGCCCTCTAGGTGATGACGAGCTAAACTGTAACTTCAAATGCCCCCGTGGTTTTATGTGCCTTGGGGGCAGAGTTGTGGCAAGAAACTATTCAGAAATCGGTGTCATTAGATCTTTTGACATGTTTGATGCAAGAAGTAGATATCTAAATGTTTCCGGCGTCGATCTATCTAATATTATAGAAGACTACGAATTACCCAATTTGTTGGAGCTGCAAGCGGCCCACTGCAATATAAGTGATGTGGGTGTCATTTTCAAACGTCATAGATATCCTCTCATTTTTCATGTACATCTAAGTCACAATAAAATCCTTAGACTTGACACATACGAAAGTTTATATCATTTGGAGAATCTCAGGTTTCTAAGTTTAGCAACAAATATACATCTTTCCATCTTAGATGATACAATGGCTGAATTAACACAGTTGCACACACTGGATATTTCCTTTACAAATATTTCAGTTCTCGACCTTTATGGTTCATCTGATCCTATCTCACTGCGGTATTTGAATTTGTTTAATACGAAAATTAATAAAATCCTGGGGTATTTCTCTGAAGGAATGTATTTGAATTTTCTTGATATCCATCAAACGTTGCTAAAACCAGAAACTGTTGCATTGTTGGAAGTAATATCAGTAAAAGAACATTTATACACAGATAATTTTAAATACTGTTGTCCCCAAATTATTGGCTTAAAAACTCCTAGACATGTGTGTCATGCACCATCTGATGGCATATCTTCATGTGAAGATCTTCTTAGTGACGTGTTGAAACAATCACTTCTGTGGATTGTCGCCATCATCTCCATTTGTCTAAACCTCATTGTTTTGATATTCAGAACTGTTTATGAACTTGAAGTCTTTAAAAAAGTTTATGGAGTTTTTATAACGAATCTCGGTGTTTCTGATTGTATCATGGGCGTCTACCTGCTAATTATCGCTGCAGTCGATGTTCATTTCAGAGACAGTTATGTGCTTCATGAGACAGATTGGCGTCACAGTATTTTATGTAAGACAGCTGGGCTTTTATCAACACTGTCAAGTGAAACTTCTACATTCTTTGTTTTACTCATAACACTGGACAGGTTTTTGTTGATATGATTTCCGTTTGGAGAGTATAGACTAACAAAATGGGTTGTCATTATATCAGTTGTCATATCCTGGGTCATTGGGTTCACTATAGCTCTAATTCCCATCGTGTATCAACAATGCACGATCTACTCATCTAATGCCATGTGTCTTGTCTTGGTTTACCACTGACTACCAGCAGGCAGCAAGGTTGGCAGTACGCAGTTTGCGTTTTCATTTTCTTAAACTGCATTTTATTTATATGTATAGCCCTGGGTCAAGTTTCAATATTTTTTTCAATGTCCAGAAAACGTATAACCAGCAACATCGCCCACGCGGCCAGAAGAGAGCAGGACATCACCGTTGCTAAGCAACTGTTCCTCATAGCACTTTCCAACTTCCTGTGCTGGTTTCCTATCTGCGTCATCGAGCTAAGGTCTTTAAACGGATATGAAGCGAGCCCTGACACGTACGCCTGGTTCGTTATATTTGTTCTGCCTCTGAACGCCGCCGCCAATCCTCTTATCTACACAATACCGGTGTTATACAAAAGATGGCTTCAATTTAAACGGGGCGTTGGTCACTAACAGTGAAGACCAGATAATACATTCTTGGTCTTTGAAATAGCTGAAGACGTATATGTGCTAATTCTCTTAGTTAGCAACTTTTATAAATGTTTAAAGGCTACCGCATGTATCACGTGGCGACTCTTCGTCTCATGTTGAAAAGTTACGTTTTAACTGGATAAGCGTGTGCACAGATAAATGCTATTGATTAATGAGAGTATCAGCGGTAATTAACTTTTATAAATGTCTGTGTACGTTGCTGACTATGATAGGAATGTTTAATTTTATTTTATTGATGTGTAGAGTTATCCGAGATTTTATCCTAACTGATTCCCCCCCCCCCACTCTGACCGCTAGACAATACTGCTGGGTGTCGTCCAAGGCTTCATATTTAAAAGGTTATGGAGATGTTGGGCGAATACACATTTGTTTAGTTTTATTTAATTAATGTATGTTAATTTTTAAATTCATGATTATGTTTGTTTAATTGTATGTACAGCGTGGTGAGCCCAGCCCTAGTTTGGGGTACTACGCTATAAAAAAAACTTCTTATAATAATAATAATTTCTTTTGATTTGATGGATTACCAGTTCATAAAAGCTATAATTTGTATGTAACTTATTATTACTTGACCGTTGCCTACTTTTATTGGTTGGCCCTTTTATTTTGTGTATCTTAATATGGGAACAGTCGCGTAGCGAGAGGGGGCAAGAGGGGCATCATGCCCCTGGCGCTACTCACAAAGGGGCGCCAAATGGTATATTTTACATATAATATTGTATGGTTTTCGAATAGGGGGGCGCTAAAAAGGTATTGTGCCTCGGGCGCGAGTTAAGCTCGCTACGTCACTGTATGGGGAGAAAAGTAATGACTTTTAAATTGATTGGCTATTAAAACCAGTCTGCAAACCATCACTAATAGTTTTAAAAAAAATAAAAAAAATTTAAAGCGTCTTTAACATCTATTAATCTTTTAAATAAGTGTAAATTAAGAATTCCAATTAGAAATGTTTATTTTCTTTCTCTTTTAACCCATCAATTTACCGAAACATAAACACAAAAGTAAAATTTAAAATCATACTTAAGTAAAAACTTTACAACACATTGCCATAATTATATTTTAAATACTAAAGCGTAATGGAATCAACCACATCAAATCCCCAAAACAAATGTGTTTTATGACAACTTCATCCATGAAGTTGTGAACTGACCATACAGCTACGTATTAGCACATTTTTAAATAGTACTATAATTTTATTTTTATTGTTTGGTTTTGTTTTTGTTTTATAAAGAAACTATTTTAAATTGTTTTATTGTCACTCATAAAGTAGAACGACCACATTCCTACTTTGTTCCTTTACAGAAATGCTATAAAATACTGTGTTTATGTGTCGGTAATTTGATGGTTTAAAAGAGAAAAATAACACATTTCTAATTGATGTTAAATAAGATGTTACAATGCTATAAAAAAAAGTTCATCTTATTTAAAAAAATTTAGACGTGTCTGAAATTTACATTATGTATATTTTTATTTTTGTCTCATTTTGGTATCGACCGAATGTTCCATTATTGAACGGCTATCGTGTATTGTAGTTACTTCGTTTGTATTGCTAACATGTAATGCAGCTATTCTATTTGTATTGCTGAAAATGTCGCATAAGAGATGGAGTCGGTGGGCCGTCGAGCGTGAGCTCTTAATGCCCCCCCCGGCGCCCCCCCCTCCCCCACACAGTCCAGAGCACTGAAGGACTTAACCCGACTCCAGCCCGTGCGGGAGGGCGCCGGGAACCTCCCCCTTGACCTAGGGGAGGCCCGGTCGACCGAGGACGCTGCGTTTAAAGCGTCCGCAGTCCACTCTCTGTGGGTCAGGACGGCTTTGCTTCCACTCCGGGGGGTTGGTGTTGCGTTACCACTCCCCACCGCCCAGGGAGTCTTTCGGTCGGGACGTTTTGTATTGCTAACATGTAATGCAGCTATACACATCAATAAAATACAATTAAACATTCTTATCATAGTCAACAACGAACACAAACGTTTATAAAACTTTAATAAAAGCCCTACAAATAAAAGCTACAGCATTATCCTGGTAGTAAGATTGCGGAACGAAGCCCTTACAACAAAAAGAATAGCATGGAAGACTAAATTAACCAGGAATCATTCTCCTGCGTGATATGCAGTTGAGACTGTCACTCCAGGATTGGCCTAGTGATCCACTCGTCGAAGTGTAGGACTACAATATAGCTACTCCATCGTCTCGTGAAGACGGAAGGATGCCATACAATGCAGCTTTTCTATTTGTATTGCTAACATGTAATGCAGCTATTCTATTTGTATTGCTAACATGTAATGCAGCTATTCTATTTGTATTGCTAACATGTAATGTAGCTAATCTGTTTGTATTCCTAACATGTAATGTAGTTATTCTCTTTAAATTGCCAACATGTAATGTAGCTTATCTATTTGTATTGATAACATGTAATGTAGCTATTCTATTTGTATTCAATAAGCAGGAAAGTATTTCTGTAGATGTCATCTTAATATTGATATGTTTCTCAAGAAGCTTGTTATAAAAGCAAGTGTTTTCTTTTACAGTATATGTGAAAATTTTATATCATACAAATATGTTGTGAATTCTCAAGTCTTTACATGGTTTTAATCAGAAAATGAACACAACACGATTTGTAAAAATGATCTTTTTTTTTTCTTTAAATCGTTGCACATTTAAATCTTTTGACTAGTCGTTATCTTGATTGTTATATGCAAAATTAAATATCGTTTTATACTAAACATTTAGTAAACTGTTGCGTTTTATTAGTTCTTTTATATGAGTTTAATGTAAATGTAAGCTCTAATTAAAAAAAAAAATATATAAAATATTTATATAGCCTTTTATTGTTTTTTTTATATCCTCCAAAACACTTGTTGCTTTGTTCATTTTTATATTGTTCCAGTCAATAATTTTAGTAAATTTCCAGTTTAGTAAAAGGAATACTTTATTTTATGACATATACAATGTCAGTGGCATAGATATTTGCATAAATTATTGCAATTAAGACATACATATATACACACACACATAAAAAACAGCCCTAAAAATGAAAGCTACAGCATTATCCTGGGAGTAAGATGTTGGCCATGCCTAAATGGTTAATCCGTTTAGGAAATACATATACAAATGAATTCACTTCACATTTTAAAAATAAAATGGAAATGAACATCTGTCTTTCATAATTTAATATCAGAGAATTACTGAAATAAACCTGACAGGTACAATTATTACATAACTTTAAAATGCTTAAATGTCTGCATCTTCTATTTACATTGATAGTTTTCATTACATTTTTTTTTTTTTGGAAATATGCATCAAAATGAGTTTTTAGCGTATTGAGAGTTGATCTTGTAAAGTTAGTTTTACATGTAGCACTTTGAAAATAAGTTAGAGCATCATGATAACAAAGAAATCTTTAGACCACGGATCATTTATTCTTGTCTTTTTATTCAAGTTTTGAAATGCTCTGAAATTTTAAGTAGATTATCTGGACGAAAACAAATTGTGCAGATAAGCCAATACAAGTTGAGCTTTAATTAAGATTTGTTAAGTGGAAGAAATGAATGAACATAATAGAAAAGAATATCAGCCGGATTCAGGGCATATTCTTCAATCGTCCGAAAATACCTAGAAGTAAAAACATTACAAGAGTAACAAAGAAAACTATTTATACAACTTGAATCAGACCAGTTGTAACATATGCACACCGACGGACAGTTCCATTCTTTAACTGACTTGGTTCCATTGCGTTCCACGTGCAATCCCTTAGAGTCCGATGAACTCGGGTGTACTGATGGGATCCAATGAACTCGGGTGTACTGATGGGATCTGTGTACAAAACGTGTACAACAGGCATTCAGCTAGAGTAAAGTCAGTTCACTTGTTTTAAGAAAAAACGAATGTATGGATTTTTTGTCTATACTGAACATTGGAGAGATAAAGAAAAGATTATAGTGCAAAAAGAACAACTGTTTTTTTTATATATAGAAAATGATTTTAGATGCAGCTGAATTAAAAGAAGACGATCAAAATTGATTTATGAAATGGTACATTTAAATATTATTATATTTTTTTTTCTAAATTGCACGCAAGGGGAACAAATTGTTTGTAATTTCACCATAGACACAAAAAATGTGTTAATTCCCTTGAAAGTCCACTAGGATTGAAAAATATCAGATCTGGTAACTGAAATTTGTTGAAGCTAAAAGCAGCTCGATTCATTTTAAAACTTTTGAATTAAGTAAAAAAGAATTGTAAACGATATCGACTCTTTTATACAGGAGGAATTTTCCTTCTCTCCAAGGATGACGTCATCAAAGTTCAAATCTCGGGTCAGGGACTGGGTGAAGCACAATCAAATGTATTAATTTCTTTGGAATGCACCTGTTAATTAGTGACATTTATAAACACCGAGTCATGCTTTTGCGGAGTATTTTTACTAGCCTCTACAACGCAAAAAAACGACACAAGAAACAAAACAAACGTCACGACAAAGAACACGAAAAACAAAACAAACTACACAACAAACAACACAACAAACTACACAACAAAGAACACAACAAACAACACAACAAACTAAACAACAAACAACACAACAAACAACACAACAAACAACACAACAAACAACACAACAAACAACACAACAAACTACACAACAAACAACACAACAAACAACACAACAAACAACACAACAAACAACACAACAAACAATACAACAAATAATACAACAAACAATACAACAAACGGGTTAAAAATTAAAAGAGGCGTTATCAAATAAAGTAATCATTGATTTTGATTCGTTTCTCTACCAGACGGTACAGAAAAATGTGTGATAAATTGTCTGGAAACTTTTCATTAAAAATTTAGGTAAAGCGAACGGGACATTAAATAACAGGAGAAAATTACGTCACGCTAAAAAATTACCTTTTTCAGACTCCAGCTCACCTTCCTGTAACAAAGTGCCACAAATTCTTTACCGCTCTCCTTTGTGTCACGTCATACCTAAACAAATTTAAAACCTACCTAAAATTTTCATAACTAAACTAAGATGTTATTTCATTCTTTAACATCTTCCCACAATGGATTAAGGAGTTGTATTACTAGAAAGTTGTGATGTAAATCGCAAAACAACACAGTCCTCCCCGAGCCGAATGTAAGTTGGCCACAACTGTTTTTGTCTCATCTTTCAATATGAATTTCACTGTAGGCTAGTTATTAAACATAAGGAAATTTTGACTTCAAATTAATTTTTTTTTTAAATTAAATTAAACACAGAATGTTCAAAATTGGAAATTGTAGAATTAAATTTTTTTTTAAATAGAGATCATAATATGGTGAACTGGGGCATTATTATTATTAGGTGTACCCCAACCTAGGGCTAGGCTCAATGCGGTACCCACGCATAGGGCGAGGCTCAACTCCCGCCTAGGGCTAGACTCAATGCAGTACCCCTGCCTATGGCTAGGCTCTAAAGTAAACCCGACAAGGGCTAGGCTAAATGCAGTATTCAAGCCTAAGGATTGGCTCAATGCGGTACTCAAGCCTAGGGCTAGGCTCAATGCGGTACCCAAGCCTAGGTCTTGGCTCAATACAGCGCCCCTATCTAGGGCTTGGCTCAATACAGCGCCCCTATCTAGGTCTAGGCTCAATGCGGTACCCAAACCTAGGTCTAGGCTCAATACAGCGCCTCTATCTAGGGCTTGGCTCAATGCAGTACACCAGCGTGGGGCTAGGCTTACAGCGCTTCACATAACAATTGGCGATTACAGAAACGTATACATTTAAAAACAACGATTGGTGTAAAGCTTGACCTCACCCACCCAAGTGCTATCTACCACTGTCTGGTCATGGACACCACTCAACAGAATCGAGCGTTGTTTATCGGTCAGAGGAGGGTGAGAACGAGTCGGTATAGTACAGTTTGAAGAGAATGGTTCTGAAGGCTGTGGTGGTCGTTATATTGCGGTTGTGCAATGGGAGAGAATCCCATTGTTGTGGGGCACAGAAAGATCGTTCACAATGTGTGCGTATTCTGGGAACACAAAGAATACGCATTTCTGCGGAGAAACAAACCTTTGCGAAATTGTGAATAGACAGTAAGAAGTTCAGTAAGATGGGACGGGCAGGAGCCAGAGAAAAAGTTGTGACAGAGAACAGACCCTTACTGCAGCATACAGGGTCACACAAATAATAGTTTTTTGAAAAGTGTATCATTAATACACGTTTTTATAATGTTGGTAAAAATCTGAAAAAAGTGCCTTGTTACAGCATAACTTTGAGTGTGCAGTTCGAACCTTTTTTTAAAAAATGTATTAAAAGTTCAATGAATATCGGCAGGTCTCTCTTAATATGATAAGCCTCAATAATTGTTCATGCATGTTAAATAAAAAATATTTTTTAAGCCGTTTTTTTTTTCGGGGGGGGGGGGGGGGGGTTCAATGTAAAAGTGTCAAAATATTTTTTTTTAATTTTTAAAAAGGCGTGCCATGTCTTTTTAACATTAACTTATTTAACTAGTTGGTGGAAACAATGATTGAGAATTAATCGTTGTGATGCATTGGAAAACTGAAGACCTTAGTGCTAAAAGTACTTAAGTCACAAAATGCACATTTTGAGATAATCAAGTTCAAATATACTTTTCGTCTATAAAATGTGACTATTTTCATTTCTTTGTCTTCTAACTGTTTTACAATAATATATTTTTTTTAATATCGTTTACATCAATATTTATAGTATTGTTTGACATTCCCATTTTGTTGGTGTTTTTGGTACATTATGGACAGATAGCACCTCTCACTGTGCAACAGTCGTAACCCTTTTTGGGGTAGCTAATTAACCTCTGGTCCCCACATGGTGCTCAGCTCTCACCTATGGCTGCAAGCACCCGTAGCGCCTGTAGCACCCGTAGCACATGTAGCACCTGTAGCAGCCGTAGCATCGGTAGCACCCGTAGCCTCTGTAGCACCCGTAGCAACTGTAGCACCCGTAGCACCCATTGCACCCGTAGCACCTGTAGCATGCACAGCGAAAACACCATGGAAAATGGCTTCGAATAGCTGGAAAAAACCTGATCAAAAGTGCCCGAACGATCTCAAATGATCAGTAAGTAGGGCCTAAAACGTCCCAGAAAAACGATTTGAAGACACACTGAAAGCATCTTTGAAAGAATTACATACTGACCCGGACTTATGGGCACAGTTACTCAAAGGATCGAGAAAGGTTGTGTTCCCCCCCTAAACGAGTCCCCAATGCAACATGAGACTCACAGAACAGCTGTTGCAGAACACAAGAGACAAGCCAGAAAAGTGGGGGAGGGGGTGGCGGGTTAAATCCTAGCCCGTGGTTGTGTCTTCTGACCCCTGCCCCTTCTAGACCATATATTTTCCCTGCAAGATCAGCCACCTGTGCCACCCCCGGCCAATGATTAACTTGGTCATTAACGTTTATCGACGGTTTGCACAAACAGTATTGATTGTGAGGAGACTGAACAAATTATAATGAATTGTTTTGTGCCTTGTATTATTGTACAGATTCTTGTGGGTTTGTTCACAACTCCCCCCCCCCAACCCGGCCACTATAATTGTGTATCGTCGTTAGGTCTTTATCAATAATAACTTCATATTTCAACCACCATTTGTCAAGCACACCACTAGACTTCTTCAACAATGAATGGGAACGAAATTCTCCTACAATTTTTTTTCCGAATAGATATTTTACAAATATTTATGTCCTTTAGCAGTAGGGGTTGCTTGGGTTCATAAGAAACTTCCCCACCCCCACCCTCCCTCCACCTTATAACGTGTCCCCTTCCACTGCATAGACATTTGAATTGTAACAGCTAACAAGACTTTTTTTTTTTTTTTTTTTTTTTACTTTTGTTTCCCCTCATTCTAAAATTATAGTTTCTATTTTGCAACAGTTTCCATTTTTATTAAGATTAAAAACTACATAATTATGTTATTTTATATTACGTTGAAAGACGCGGCGAGTCATTCTAATTTATGTTAAAATGTGTAAAAATTCAACAATGTATAAAATAATGCTAATATCTATATTAACATTTCTATTGAGTAGTTTCGAAATAACTTTTAACCAATTAAAGAAAACGTACAATTAACTTTGCTGTCTAACAAAAGACGCGGTTCTCAACATTCCTAATCCCACGACCCTTATATACAGTTGATCGTGTTGTTGTGACCCCCCCCCCCCAAACCACAAAGTTATTTTCGTTGCTACTTTATAACTGTAGAGTGTGTGTGTGTTCCCGATGGTTTTAGGCGACCCTTAGGAAAGGGGTCGCAACCCACAGGTTGAGAACCGCTGAACTAGAGAGAAGTCCTGCGTTTTCACAGTGTTTAGGAAAGTAAAATAAAATAAAAAATAATAATATTTTTTTTTTTAAATTGTGTTTAGAAGTTTAATTAAATTTATAATTTAAAAAAGGATTTAATTTTATAAAAAAAATAAAGTTTTAAATATCATAATTATTTTTATTAAAAAAAAATAAAAAAAAAAAAAAAATTATAATTTAAAAAAGGATTTAATTTTATAAAAAAAATAAAGTTTTAAATATCATAATTATTTTTATTAAACATATTTTTTTATAAACATGAGCGACATTAAGTTATTTATTTTTTTCTCTTCTCGCGAATCCAATCGAGGAAGGTGTTAAAAAAAAATATACACACGAAGTCGAAATGAGCTTTTAAAAATCTAAAATTTAATTAGATGAATTCCTAAATATGAATTCTGATGATTGTGATACAGAGGAATAGGAAGCAACACCGTTTGAAAACACTGGGTTAATCTTTGTTACCTAAGTGTACTACACACGACGTGCAGTTTCAAATGATGTATTCACGAAATCAGGCCTACAAAAAAAAAAACAAATGTATCATTTCTAATTAAAAAGCTCAACAAAATATATTTACCCAGTCAAAGGAATCTATTTATACGATTACAATATTATAATGATAATTTTCTTGTTTTTTCTTTTGCAAAATTGGATTCTTTACATAATCAGCTGATAAAACAGCTAACTTTAACTTTCCTTGAGTGTTGTGTTCTTGTGTTCTTCCTGCCGCTTTAGGTAAAGTTATAACTGTATTTTTTTTTTTAAAATATGTTATTTTTTCATATTACCTTGTATGGAAAAAAAAAAAAACAATCTATAATCTGTGCAGATTTCCAATTTACTCAGCCTTGGAAAAAAAAACATATTAAGATATCTACCAGAGGCCACTCAGGCCGTACGTAAATTTCTCCATGAAAGAAAACCTGGTATCCACATTCTGGATTCTAAAACTGCAGGCAGAATACAATGTGCTGCAAGAACTAAAAAATCCTTGTAAGAAATATACGATATTATAACTGCAATACTAATCAATACTGTTCAATACTAATCAATACTAATCAATACTAATCAATACTAATCAATACTAATCAATACTAATCAATACTGATCAATACTAATCAATACTGATCAATACTAATCAATACTAATCAATACTAATCAATACTAATCAATACTAATCAATACTGATCAATACTAATCAATACTAATCAATACTAATCAATACTAATCAATACTAATCAATACTGATCAATAATAATCAATACTGATCAATAATAATCAATGCTAATCAATTATATATAGGCTATAGGCCTAATATTTAGGATTTTCTGCTTGATAGTTATATTTGGAAAAAAAAAAAAAAAAAAAAAAAAAAAAAAAAAAAAAAAAAAAAAAGAAAAGGTCACTTTTCTTACCCTAATATTGTAAAATATTTTTTATGGATATAGCTGTTATACTCTTGTTATATGTGTGTTAGATCAATAAAATACTGCAGTTTTTTTCTTGGCACCCTGTCATTGTGCAACAAACTATTTATAGTCCACAGGAAATTGCTTCAGACTCTTTCTCTGTCACGAGATTATGTAAAGAAAGAAAAAGGGGACTACACTGTTGCTATGACAAACACATTAAGGAAAAATATTAAAAATTACCTCTACACGAACTGGATGAAAAATAAAACCTGAAGGACAACATGTGTATTTCCTTGCTCACTCACCAGAACTTAATGAACTGCCGCGTTGTTACTGGCAAGAAAAGAAAGTGCCCGGCTGTAATGGTAATTAAATGTTTGAAAACTGATTAAACATTGCTTTTAAAGTTAAATAATTGTTAATTGTTGGAGCATCCCAAATTGGAAGACTCTTTAGACTTTAGACTGTGCTTGAATTTTGATAGGCCTCGTTTAGTCATTGCAGCATTAGCTCTATTATTCGTATATTTTGCTATTTATTTATTTGTTGTATTAAGATGGCTATACTATAACAACCAAATTAATCAATAAAGTTATTGTAATTTATTGAAATTAATCTGTAATAAATATGAATTTCTAAATATTAAAACATAAATTTTAAAATTTGTATTAGATCAATTCAGTAAAAAAAAAATTCACTTGTCCAAATGTAACCAACAAAAAAATACATTTACGCGTGTTCCAAGAACAAAAAGTGAGTGGCTTTCATGAGTGTTGAAATTGGTGGTGTGAAGATTGGTTTGGAGAACTGGAGTGAGTGATCATGTGGTGTGAAGATTGGTTTGGAGAACTGGAGTGAGTGATCATGTGGTGTGAAGATTGGTTTAGAGAACTGGAGTGAGTGATCATGTGGTGTGAAGATTGGTTTGGAGAACTGGAGTGAGTGATCACGTGGTGTGAAGATTGGTTTAGAGAACTGGAGTGAGTGATCATGGGGTGTGAATATTGGTTTGAAGAACAGGAGTGAGTGATCATGTGGTGTGAAGATTGATTTAGAGAACTCGAGTGAGTGATCATGTGGTGTGAAGATTAGTTTGGAGAACTGGAGTGAGTGATCATGTGGTGTGAAGATTAGTTTGGAGAACTGGAGTGAGTGATCATATGGTGTGAAGATTAGTTTAGATAACTGCAGTGAGTGATCATGTGGTGTGAAGATTGGTTTGGAGAACTGGAGTGAATGATCATGTGGTGTGAAGTTTGGATTAGAGAACTGGAGTGAGTGATCATGTTGTGGGAAGATTGGTTTAGAGAACTGGAATGAGTGATCATGTGGTGTGAAGATTAGTTTGGAGAACTGGAGTGAGTGATCATGTGGTTTGAAGATTAGTTTGGAGAACTGGAGTGAGTGATCATGTGGTGTGAAGATTGATTTGGAGAACTGGAGTGAGTGACCATGTTGTTTGAAGATTAGTTTGGAGAAATGGAGTGAATGATCATGTGGTGTGAAGATTGATTTGGAGAACTGGAGTGAGTGATCAGATGGTTTGAAGATTAGTTTGAAGAACTGGAGTGAGTGATCAGGTGGTTTGAAGATTAGTTTGAAGAACTGGAGTGAGTGATCATGTGGTGTGAAGATTAGTTTGGAGAACTGGAGTGAGTGATCATGTGGTGTGAAGATTAGTTTGAAGAACTGGAGTGAGTGATCAGGTGGTTTGAAGATTAGTTTGAAGAACTGGAGTGAGTGATCATGTGGTGTGAAGATTAGTTTGAAGAACTGGAGTGAGTGATCATGTGGTGTGAAGATTAGTTTAGAGAACTAGAGTGAGTGATCATGTGGTGTGAAGATTGGTTTGGAGAACTGGAGTGAGTGATCATGTGGTGTGAAGATTGGTTTGGAGAACTGTAGTGAGTGATCATGGGGTGTGAAGATTGGTTTAGAGAACTTGAGTGAGTGATCATGTGGTGTGAAGATTGGTTTAGAGAACTGGAGTGAGTGATCATGTGGTTTGAAGATTAGTTTGGAGAACTGTAGTGAGTGATCATGTGGTGTGAAGATTGGTTTAGAGAACTGGAGTGAGTGATCATGTTGTTTGAAGATTGGTTTAGAGAACTGTAGTGAGTGATCATGTGGTGTGAAGATTAGTTTGGAGAACTGGAGTGAGTGATCATGTGGTGTAAAGATTAGTTTAGAGAACTGGAGTGAGTGATCATGTTGTTTGAAGATTGGTTTAGAGAACTGGAGTGAGTGATCATGTGGTGTGAATATTAGTTTGGAGAACTGTAGTGAGTGATCATGTAGTGTAAAGATTGGTTTAGAGAACTGGAGTGAGTGATCATGTGGTGTGAAGATTAGTTTGGAGAACTGTAGTGAGTGATCATGTAGTGTGAAGATTGGTTTGGAGAACTTGAGTGAGTGAACATGTAGTGTGAAGATTGGTTTAGAGAACTGGAGTGAGTGATCATGTAGTGTGAAGATTGGTTTAGAGAACTGGAGTGAGTGATCATGTGATGTGAAGATTGGTTTAGAGAACTTGAGTGAGTGATCATGTGGTGTGAAGATTGGTTTAGAGAACTTGAGTGAGTGATCATGTGGTGGGAAGATTAGTTTGGAGAACTGGAGTGAGTGATAATGTGGTGTGAAGATTAGTTTGGAGAACTTGAGTGAGTGATCATGTGATGTGAAGATTGGTTTAGAGAACTTGAGTGAGTGATCATGTGGTGTGAAGATTGGTTTAGAGAACTTGAGTGAGTGATCATGCGGTGTGAAGATTAGTTTGGAGAACTGGAGTGAGTGATCATGTAGTGTGAAGATTGGTTTAGAGGACTTGAGTGAGTGATCATGTAGTGTGAAGATTGGTTTAGAGGACTGGAGTGAGTGATCATGTAGTGTGAAGATTGGTTTAGAGAACTGGAGTGAGTGATCATGTGGTGTGAAGATTGGTTTGGAGAACTGGAGTGAGTGATCATGTGGTGTGAAGATTGGTTTGGAGAACTGGAGTGAGTGATCATGTGGTGGGAAGATTAGTTTGGAAAACTGGAGTGAGTGATCATGTGGTGTGAAGATTAGTTTGGAGAACTTGAGTGAGTGATCATGTGGTGTGAAGATTGGTTTGGAGAACTGGAGTGAGTGATCATGTGGTGTGAAGATTGGTTTAGAGAACTGGAGTGATTGATCATGTGGTGTGAAGATTGGTTTGGAGAACTGGAGTGAGTGATCACGTGGTGTGATGATTGGTTTAGAGAACTGGAGTGAGTGATCATGGGGTGTGAATATTGGTTTGAAGAACAGGAGTGAGTGATCATGTGGTGTGAAGATTGATTTAGAGAACTCGAGTGAGTGATCATGTGGTGTGAAGATTAGTTTGGAGAACTGGAGTGAGTGATCATGTGGTGTGAAGTATTAGTTTGGAGAACTGGAGTGAGTGATCATATGGTGTGAAGATTAGTTTAGATAAATGGAGTGAGTGATCATGTGGTGTGAAGATGGTTTGGAGAACTGGAGTGAATGATCATGTGGTGTGAAGTTTGGATTAGAGAACTGGAGTGAGTGATCATGTTGTGGGAAGATTGGTTTAGAGAACTGGAATGAGTGATCATGTGGTGTGAAGATTAGTTTGGAGAACTGGAGTGAGTGATCATGTGGTTTGAAGATTAGTTTGGAGAAATGGAGTGAGTGATCATGTGGTGTGAAGATTGATTTGGAGAACTGGAGTGAGTGACCATGTTGTTTGAAGATTAGTTTGGAGAACTGGAGTGAGTGATCATGTGGTGTGAAGATTGATTTGGAGAACTGGAGTGAGTGATCAGATGGTTTGAAGATTAGTTTGAAGAACTGGAGTGAGTGATCAGGTGGTTTGAAGATTAGTTTGAAGAACTGGAGTGAGTGATCATGTGGTGTGAAGATTAGTTTGGAGAACTGGAGTGAGTGATCATGTGGTGTGAAGATTAGTTTGAAGAACTGGAGTGAGTGATCAGGTGGTTTGAAGATTAGTTTGAAGAACTTAAGTGAGTGATCATGTGGTGTGAAGATTAGTTTGAAGAACTGGAGTGAGTGATCATGTGGTGTGAAGATAAGTTTGGAGAACTGGAGTGAGTGATCATGTGGTGTGAAGATTGGTTTGGAGAACTGGAGTGAGTGATCATGTGGTGTGAAGATTGGTTTGGAGAACTCTAGTGAGTGATCATGTGGTGTGAAGATTGGTTTAGAGAACTTGAGTGAGTGATCATGTGGTGTGAAGATTGGTTTAGAGAACTAGAGTGAGTGATCATGTGGTTTGAAGATTAGTTTGGAGAACTGTAGTGAGTGATCATGTGGTGTGAAGATTGGTTTAGAGAACTTGAGTGAGTGATCATGTGGTGTGAAGATTGGTTTAGAGAACTGGAGTGAGTGATCATGTTGTTTGAAGATTGGTTTAGAGAACTGTAGTGAGTGATCATGTGGTGTGAAGATTAGTTTGGAGAACTGGAGTGAGTGATCATGTGGTGTGAAGATTAGTTTAGAGAACTGGAGTGAGTGATCATGTTGTTTGAAGATTGGTTTAGAGAACTGGAGTGAGTGATCATGTGGTGTGAATATTAGTTTGGAGAACTGTAGTGAGTGATCATGTAGTGTGAAGATTGGTTTAGAGAACTGGAGTGAGTGATCATGTGGTGTGAAGATTGGTTTAGAGAACTGGAGTGAGTGATCATGTGGTGTGAAGATTAGTTTGGAGAACTGGAGTGAGTGATCATGTAGTGTGAAGATTGGTTTAGAGAACTGGAGTGAGTGATCATGTGGTGTGAAGATTGGTTTGGAGAACTGGAGTGAGTGATCACGTGGTGTGAAGATTGGTTAAGAGAACTGGAGTGAGTGATCATGGGGTGTGAATATTGGTTTGAAGAACAGGAGTGAGTGATCATGTGGTGTGAAGATTGATTTAGAGAACTCGAGTGAGTGATCAAGTGGTGTGAAGATTAGTTTGGAGAACTGGAGTGAGTGATCATGTGGTGTGAAGATTAGTTTAGAGAACTGGAGTGAGTGATCATGTTGTTTGAAGATTGGTTTAGAGAGCTGGAGTGAGTGATCATGTGGTGTGAATATTAGTTTGGAGAACTGTAGTGAGTGATCATGTAGTGTGAAGATTGGTTTAGAGAACTGGAGTGAGTGATCATGTGGTGTGAAGATTGGTTTAGAGAACTGTAGTGAGTGATCATGTGGTGTGAAGATTAGTTTGGAGAACTGGAGTGAGTGATCATGTAGTGTGAAGATTGGTTTAGAGAACTGGGGTGAGTGATCATGTGGTGTGAATATTAGTTTGGAGAACTGTAGTGAGTGATCATGTAGTGTGAAGATTGGTTTAGAGAACTGGAGTGAGTGATCATGTGGTGTGAAGATTAGTTTGGAGAACTGTAGTGAGTGATCATGTAGTGTGAAGATTGGTTTGGAGAACTTGAGTGAGTGAACATGTAGTGTGAAGATTGGTTTAGAGAACTGGAGTGAGTGATCATGTGGTGTGAAGATTGGTTTAGAGAACTGGAGTGAGTGATCATGTAGTGTGAAGATTGGTTTAGAGAACTGGAGTGAGTGATCATGTGGTGTGAAGATTGGTTTAGAGAACTTGAGTGAGTGATCATGTGATGTGAAGATTGGTTTAGAGAACTTGAGTGAGTGATCATGTGGTGTGAAGATTGGTTTAGAGAACTTGAGTGAGTGATCATGTGGTGGGAAGATTAGTTTGTAGAACTGGAGTGAGTGATCATGTGGTGTGAAGATTGGTTTAGAGGACTTGAGTGAGTGATCATGTAGTGTGAAGATTGGTTTAGAGGACTGGAGTGAGTGATCATGTAGTGTGAAGATTGGTTTAGAGAACTGGAGTGAGTGATCATGTGGTGTGAAGATTGGTTTGGAGAACTGGAGTGAGTGATCATGTGGTGTGAAGATTGGTTTGGAGAACTGGAGTGAGTGATCATGTGGTGTGAAGATTAGTTTAGTGAACTGGAGTGAGTGATCATGTGGTGTGAAGATTAGTTTGGAGAACTGTAGTGAGTGATCATGTGGTGTGAAGATTGGTTTAGAGAACTGGAGTGAGTGATCATGTGGTGTGAAGATTGGTTTGGAGAACTGGAGTGAGTGATCATGTGGTGTGAAGATTGGTTTAGATAACTTGAGTGAGTGATCATGTGGTGTGAAGATTGGTTTAGATAACTTGAGTGAGTGATAATGTGGTGTGAAGATTGGTTTAGATAACTTGAGTGAGTGATCATGTGGTGTGAAGATTGGTTTAGATAACTTGAGTGAGTGATCATGTGGTTTGAGGTATAAAAAGAATGAGAATGAGAAATAAAGGTCAGTTGTTTCAGAGAACACGGACAAGTTGACATCATATTTTACTATTAAAATGGGTATTGATAAAATACGGTTTAAAAAAGCATCAAAACTTAAAAACCTCCACACAAAACCCAATGAACTTCTTCAACTTATATATATATAAGTAAAACAAAATCATTGCTGACTTAATGTTGGCGTATTTTACGCACCCAAGAAAGGGAATAGTAAAATAAAGAATATGGAAAACCTGAAAAAAGAAGCGTAACAGTGAAAAACGAATGTGTCGACAGGAAGTCTTCGTAAGCCAAGAAACAATACAAAATAACAGAAATTTTAAAAAAAAAAATCACTTATCTGAAAATTATTATTCCTTTCTTCGGGTATTCCCATACTTTGTTTTACTCATTTACTTTTTTGCCCAACTGGTTGCTCTCTCTCTCTCCACCTTATTACGATTTTACCTATCTATGCTGATTTAAAAGAAAAGATGACGTAAGTAACAGATAGTGTAAGTTACAACATGTGTATCTTTATGTGTAATTTCTAATTTCCAAAGAGTTCTCTGAATCGTGTCATCAAATTCAATGAGGTTAAATTTTAAAGTACTGCCCAAGTTACGTGCAAGGTAGCATCTGAACGCCAAGCCAAACTAACGCACACATTCAGTTGAAGGTCTTAGATTACTTTCAGAAGATGCGCTAGTGTTTCTGGGAAGAGGCTGCAATGCCGGCAGGCAGGGTCCCTGTTATGATCTAGCCTGTGTCAAATATGTGCCGATTGGACTGTGCTCAGTGCGCATGTGTGTCACTAGACTCTGCTGCCTGCGACCTAGCCTCCACCCCCCCCCCACCCCTACAAGCAAGTATCTTGTCTGCTAAACATCGGCAAGTTAGCGAATATACCTCTGGCTGTCGTGTTGTCTACCCACTGCCTGTACCGTTTAATTCGAAAATGTTATGGGCAGCCCCGGTTTTAGCCCCGGTGTCTGCTTTGTTATTGTCACTGAGGTTTACGTGCCCTGGAATCAACTGCCATGTTACCGTTCCTCCGAGTCCACCGATCTTGACCACTTCATCCATGATGGACAACTAAGTGATTGGTACCCGCCCTCATACCCAAAGACTAAAAGCCAGTACCAAAATATTTGAACATGCGATACGTTGCTTTATAACAGCATATACAGTATTCTGTTTTATACTTTGCTATTCTTTACACGAAAAAAAAAACCCAAAATAACATTCAAGTATTTTACTACAGAAATATTCATTCCTGGTTAGTACTACATTTACAGTAGTGTCCTTTTTCGAACACTCCTAACAAAGTCTAGAGAAGCCATCATAACAAGGTAGATTTTATTCTATAATTTGTGTTTACTAAACAAAATGTTACTGTTAACTTAATTAATACATTTGTTTTTAGAAAATTGTTATTTCTCTGTCACAATGGCCAATTGTTAATTCGTTTAATTTAATTAAAAGACCAATTAGTTTAATTAACAATACATCATGTTAAGTTGCATATCAAACGCAACTATGTCTTCATCTGTCTACAGTAGATTAGTAGATTATGTTACCGAATAGCTGTGCTGCGTAAGCGGCAGCGTCCCCGAGGAGACTTAGGGGCGCCCACATGGGGTTTGCCTCTTCGTGGTGTGGCAGACTAGTAGGGGGGACTTGTCCACCCAAAGCAAAAAACCCCGGCCAAACGCATGACTCCCAACGCAACGGGAGCAGCGACTAACATGATTACTTGTTGCCCTTGATGGATATGAGGCTTGAGTGGCGGCCAAAACCCATGTCGATGATTTTAGCCACGCGGCCGTGAGAAAGCCGCTCCTAGGCAACCGTTTCGTCCCGCCACTACTACGTCCCGACCGAAAGACTCCTTGGGCGGTGGGGGATGGTATTGCAACACTTACCCCCCGGAGTGGAAGCAAAACCGTCCTTACTCACGGAGAGTGGACTGCGGACGCTTTAAACGCAGCGTCCTCGGTCGACCGGGCTTCCCCTAGGTCAAGGGGGAAGTTCCCGACGTCCTTCCGCACGGGCTGGCGTCGGTGAAACCTTCAGTGCGCTGGCGTGTGTGGGGGAGCGCCGGGGGGGGGATTAAGATCTCTCACTTGACGGCCCACCGACACCATCTCTAATGCGATATTTTCACTTACTGAATAGCTCTATGAGGGTTTCTCTCAACTTTACTGAATCTTTCGCTCGAATTTTGGCTCAATATTTTATTCCAACTTGAGGCTTTGTGGCGACGTCTCTAATTATGGTTCACGTTATTCTGATGGAAACTTATTTTCTTTTTATCTGGATATTGATGTTGACGTCCTCTTTAAGTCCAACTTCATGTCTTTCTGTCTATCTATCTATCTATCTATCTATCTATCTATCTATCTATCTATCTATCTATCTATCTATCTATCTATCTATCTATCTATCTATCTATCTATCTATCTATCTATCTATCTATCTATGTATCTATCTATCTATGTATCTATCTATCTCTCTATCTATCTATCTATCTATCTATCTTTCTATATATCTATCTATCCCTCCATCCATCCACCCATCCATTCATCCATTCATCCATATATCCATCCATTCATATATCCATATATATATCTATATATCCATCTATCTATCTATCTATCTATCTATCTATCTATCTATCTATCTATCTATCTATCATCTGTCTATATATCTATCTATCAATCCATCCATTCATCCATCCATCCATCCATTCATCCATATATCCATCCATTCATATATCCATCTATTTATCTATATATCCATATATCTATCTATCTATCTATCTATCTACCTATCTGTCTATCTACCTATCTATCAATCTATCCATCGATCAATATATTGAGTTTTGGGACAAATAATAATTAAACAATCACGACGTTAGCGCCATCTTGTTGATTAAAGGGTTTAAACTGTAGGATGTTTTTGAAGTAAGCTGTTGTATTCTCCTTATCTGCTAAGGCAGCAGTTCTCAACCTTTGGGTCGCAACCCCTTTCTGAATGATATAAGTGCCTTAATTTCATTCGAGACCTTGGACTGAGAAAGTTTGCATCAAGTTATTTCTCAAGTGCACAGCAACAATCTTTTCAAAAGGCTGAAGAATTTAAATGCAAACATAACAATTCATACATTAAAGGATAAGATTAATTGCACAGTAAGTACTAATAAGTACAAGACCAGGGTCTGAATAATATCGGGGAACTGAGTCTGATTTGGTTCCCTCTGTGAACTGGATCCTATCGGGAAACGAAATGTTTAAAAAAATTATTATTACTGCGTTTTTATTATTTGTTGGAGTTTTTTTTTTTTACACGTTGCTTACATTTTAGGTTAATTATAGGGCTTCGGAAGTTCCTTTGTTGCGAATGATATCCCGGCAAATGCCGGAAATATCGACTCGTTTTTTTTATACTTTTTAACTGCAAAAACTTTGAAATTTAGCATATATTTTTGGTGTATTTATATATGTGTATGTAGGTTGAGAGCTCATTCCAAAACAAATTAAACGTGTCTGCAAAGTACTACTGCTTTTCATTTCAGTAAAAAAATAAAATTATTTAAAAAAATATATATTTGTAAATTTAGATTCATTTTCAATGTACTGGAAAAGCCACGAGCAAGACATCACAATAGCAGGTAGATCGTGGATCGATATTTCTTTTTAAATTTATTGTAAACCTTACTAATCTAATCTACTTAAGAAAATCAGCAAACTGTCGAACTGAAGCTCATGAAGTCTTCCCCAGGTCACCCCCGCCACTCCCAACTGGCATTCAACCAATTCCCCAGTGGTTACTATAGTCCAGTCAGAACGCGAAGCGGCACACCGGTGGCTTTCCGCCCCTGAGACAGCCTCAACCACCCTTTCATTCGATTGAGTATGCAAGTGAGACGGCACCAGAGAAGGAACGCCTGGCCGGCCTGGGTTCTGCTTTAACACAGCAACCGGGCCGGACTTTCCTGGGCTGGGGTGGATACATATTACGCCTCATGTCCCCTCTTCCCACAACGGGGCGACGTGTAGGTGTTTTACAGACGCCCTCTAATAGGGTTTACGTGGTCTTCTGTGGTGTGACTAATTTACCACGCAGCTGGGAGAGAAAAGAGGTTGCCTAGGAGAAGTACCCTCAGCTAGGGTCGCCACATTCCTTCACATCATATCCACTGTAATCATGTCCCGACCTGTTTCTGCGTTATTTTCAACTGCACTTGGTAGGAAACCATGCAGCTGTGCTCTTTCTAACGCAGTTTCCGTGCGTTACCTTTGCCTTTCAGCTCAGGTCCCAAACACGGTGATCTTGTTTAAGGGGGTTTGTGGCAAACGCCTCTTTAGCGACATGCCATTTTTGGGACGGCCATCCGACTGGAGCCCAGGTGGGAGGGGGGCCGGGTCTTTACTAAATAGTTTGAATTAAATTTAAACAATGCTTATTCTTTGATATGGTAAGCCGTTTATTTTAATTGCTAATTAAAATGAATTCATCAGCCTGAGCTTGAGAAAGAATCACATTAGGGTTAGGATGATATTATTTTGAACGTCTCCTACTGCGTTGGCGAAATGATGAAGAAAATGTATTGAAGTCTTGGGGAAGCAAATGAAAAAATAATATATCGATAGATGGCCCTTACTCTGAAATCAGGGTTCTGATGTTTATAAAAAAACAAGAGCAAAGAGCATCATGTCAGCGCCTTCGGTATTTAACTAACGAGCGTAACATGTCGTCATAAGATTTACGTCACAAAAAATGGTACGCGAAGATAACAGTTAGTTGCTAGTTGTAGCCCCGCCAAACATTGGCCGCAGCAATGCGTGAACTTCCCCTCTACTAAAGAAACTTGACGAAACATAAACTCAAGTGACGCACATTTAGGAATCCAAATTTTCGCTACACTCTGCCCCCCAACCCACGCCCCCCAACCCACGCCCCCCAACCCACGCCCCCCAACCCACGCCCCGATACGTCTAGGCACACTTTTTTTTATTCAGACTGTACACTCTTACGCATGCATATGAAAAGTTTATTTTACATTATGTTACGACCATTTTTTTTTAAAACCAATGAGTATTGTTGCGGAGGAAGGCTTTCTGTCTAAACATCCGTTTCTTTGTCTTCTTTTGTAATTCACGTGTAAACATATTCTTTCTCGGTAATTGGTTTTTCAAAAAAAAACAACACGTTTAGAGCAATGAAAAAAAAAATATTTAAATAGATATACACAGACATACATATATATGTCTGTGTATATATTATTTTTTTCAATCTACTGGAAAATATATATATATATACAAACATTTAAAAAAATGACACAAAATAGTACAGCCCGTAACTAAAAATAGATGATTGCTATATCAAACATGTTTGATAAAGTATTTTGCCAAATTCAAGGTTTTGAATTAGACATTTTCAGAATGAAGTAATTGATAAAATAAGTATATATATATATATGACCCACCCCGTTTATAAGATTTTTTTATATTAAAAGATACCGTTTACAACAGTACTGTATATCAAACAAGTATAATCTTGTATGGATATGGTTAAAATGATTAAAACGTTGTTGTTAAGAATAAAAACGCATCTCTGAAGTATACGGTTTTTATTTTCATAGATTTGCACACAATTTGATGACGATGTCGGTCACATTGTGAGAATCGCTGCGTTTATGAGGTAAACGTTTTTAGGATAAAAGACGCACGTGATTGCAACGTGGGCACAGAAGAGACGAGCTCTGTTCACAACACGCTCCTTGTGTCTTAGCTCACCACTGAGTCCTGTCCGAAGTTGTTCTAAGTCGACTTAAGCTACAAGGTCATCAGGGAACATGGTGCCCCTAGTAGCCATCTTACTGCTCATTGTCTCCGCTACGTGTGGTAAGTATATTGTTTATTTGTCTATGGATATAGCCTGGCTTTTTTTTTTACAACATTCTTGTGAACTAGAAATTAAGGGCGTGAATGTTTTATATGAAAAAATTGTTTGGTGTAGAGATTATATGTGTAGCTGTATCTATATGCTGCATTATGTGACGTATTTGGGTAAATGGAAATGACGTGTTAGTTTGTGTTATGGTTTTGGAATGATGACAATGATGGAGCGAAGTGGCTATTCGTACCCGGGTATCAGAAGTGAGAGGTTGGGATTAAAAAACTATTTAAAATATACGTGTTGGGTTTGTAAGACAAAATGAGGTATCAAATGAAAATAATTTAACTAACTAACACACATATTCTGGTGAAGGTCTGAGATTACTCTCTTAGGACCATCTGCTGAGCTGTGCAATACAACATTTTCCTCACCTAGGGTTCCCCAACCGCCCTGGCTTCCCCCGGGAGATCTAGTGAAAGACATTCGGTCAACAGGTGCGCCAGAGTCTCCGGGTCCAGGCCGCAATGCTGGCATGTGGGATTAATGTTGCTATCTAGCCGACAGAAGTATGTGCCTATGGGGCAATGCTCGGTGGGCATTTGCGTCACTAAGCTTTCCTGGTTGCGGCCTAAACCCCATCTTTGGTCTTGTCTGCTAGTAGTCTGCAAGTTTGAATAGACGCCTCTCGCGGTCTTATTGTCTGCTCACTGCCTGTACCACTTCTTTCTGAAGTGGTCTGCCAGCCAGTTTTTTATTCCCAATCCAGTCATTGGTACTTCTGGCTGAGGCTGGGAAGCCCCGGTTTTCGCAAGAGTGTCTGCTTTTTCATTGCCACTGATGTCGACGTGGCCAGGGATCCATTGCACTGTTACCTTGCCTCCTAATTCGCAGATTTTGCACACGTCATCAATGATGACGTCAACTAAGTGAGTGGTACCCTGTCGCTTTCCCAAGATCTCAAGAGCAGATCTTGTGTCCTAGAACACAACCACATCGAGCCTCGCAAGCTCGTTTTCTCTCAGTATGTAATACACGGTCTTCAGGGTCCTGTGTATAGCCTCAAGCTCCGCATCAAAGTTTGATGCTGCAGACCCACCGGCTCCCGAGAGTTCTTGACTTTGTGCCCCCCTGAGCATAGTATGAGCGCACCATACCCAGCAGTACTTTCTCTCAGTTTAATCAATCCGTCCGTGAACACTTTTACAGGTACTTTGGAGTACAAACCCATGGTTTCAAGGGCAGCCGCTCTCTGAACATGCACAGGGCTCCGTTTTGTCACTGCCGCATCGGTCAAGGCTAAATGTATGGAGGGACGTGAGGGTTCCGCATTCGGCAGATTGACAGGCATTTTGGTCAGCCGTTCTCTATTTTGGGGCAGATCGACTGTCCTTTCTAGCTCCACAAACTACCACTAATGACATCCGAATAGCATTAGTCAAAATGGACCAGGACACGCAGCGCCGCCATTCGCACCCGGGTCCCATTAGACTCAATGCTATTCGGATGTCATTTGTGGTAGTTTATTTTAGTTAAACTGAAGAAGTAAGTTGACAGACGTATAGTCTATTTAATTTTTTTTTATTTGATATCAAATTTTGTCTTACAAACCCAACAATTATATTTTAAATAGTTTTTTTTAATCCCAACCTCTCACTTCTGTGACATGCGTACGAACAGCCTTGATGGAATGTTAGATTTTCGGAGTTGTATATTTAAAAAAGGGGATGTTTTGTTCAATGAATGAATGGTTTGTTGAGTGAGTGTAACCCCTAGCCAACTAAGCTATTGAACTGTCAACTCCCGGCTTGTAACAGTCACTGATGTAACATATTTGAGCTATCAAAGTAAATCAATTGATATTGACACTAATGAATTGTGCTTTATGCAAATGAGTTTAAATACGTTCCGTTCTTTTGCATTTACTAAAAGTGTAACTGTGGCTGAAGATAATTTTACTAAATGGGTATTGCTGACATTCAGCAATCTTTGATTTCTAAATCTTTAGACTATTAAAAAAAAAATAGAAAAAAATAGATTCTTTCCTAACGGCGTTTAATTTATACCCGTTTCTGATATAAAATTTGGATTTTCATCGTCATTGTGATATATCTAAACCGCATAGTGCAGGTAGCCAAATATTCTGCCTTACGTGGCGCAACGGACTTGCAGGTTCCAGTGGCACTGACCACTGACCACTGTCTGCTGAGGCTTTTAAGAACCTGACCGGGAACGTCGATGCCATCCACCCCTCCCCCAAAAAACATAAAATACATCATGGACATAAATTTTATTGAAACAGGTCGAGGTTAACCTTTGTATCACTGCCAGTGAACAATAGGTAGTGCAGGAATACAAGTTAGGAGGTGGCACAAAAACACCCTTGCCCCGGCACTGCTTTGTCGCATAAACAGTAGCTTGTCTTTTTTGTTGCTTTTCTTTATTCGCTCATTATAGAAAACATTTTTTAAAATAAATATTGCTGTCGACCATGTCGCGCTGGGGAAAAAAGGCTGTGATTTTTCTCATTACTTTGACTCTGATTATCTATTTCATTAACGAAAAAGGGGGAAATATAATTTGTATCTCAATGTATAGTAGCATAACATTCAGTGCTTTATTTATTTTTTTTGAAAAGGATGGAGTAGATTTGTGTGTGTCGTTTTTTTCACTCGTTTATTTGGCGCAATTATTCAAATTTATTACATAACTATTTGGTTTCGAAATCACAACTTCAGGCCTGTTATGTATAAGGGTCCCTTCGTTTTTTATTTAAACTGTAACCCAAGGATAAAACATAACTTTAGGATTATATATATATATATATATATATATATGTGTCAAAAATCACATTTGTATATATATATATATATATACGGCGCCCTTTGTTTTTCATTAATAACGACGTTACTTAAACTGTAAGCCAGGGATAGAAACATAACTTTAGGTTTATTATATATATATATATATATATATACGAGGTCCATATATATATATATCTTTATATATATATATATATATTTATATATTATATTGATTGATTGATTGATTGAAGTTCTTATATAGCGCTAATTCCATGCTATGGTAGCATGCTCGCGGCGCTCCGATGTTAGATGTTCGAGAGGCCTCACTGCTGCCTGTTAGGCGCACGTGAACTCCATCTCCCCATCTCCGGGTTTCTTCTCATCAGCACTTTCATTTTGTAGGGGCAGAACCAGTTTCTGATCCCCCATCTATAGTTAAACTTGATGAAGTCACAATGTGTTGAAGACTTTTGACAAACGACCTTGCATTGTAATCCTAATCGTGTTCCCCTGACGGCAGCCATTTTTGTATAACACCTTATTATATTTCAACCCCTTCCTTTGAATTTGATGCTGTCGGTTGTTCCTTCGGCACGGAAAATGTTAAATTCGTCCAGTGCCACTGCTGAATCTGGTAACGTTTCGTTAAGCCATGTTTCTGTCAGGCCCATTAAAGAGCTCATACGAAATTGATAGAAATCCTTACAGAAACAACCCACGTCATCCATCCTGTTACGTAGTGATCTGACGTTTCCCAAAACAACATGTGGAAGAAAGTCTCGCTGTCCTATGTTGCCGCATTTTAAACGAATGCCTCCCTTTCTTCCCTGCTTTCTTCCTTTTAGTCGTGAATGGACTACGATGAGTCACTTCCTTGTTTTGTCACGTGATACGTACCAGCCATTGGTAGGCTTTCTGCTACACATAACAACAGATAACAGCTGATCAGCCATTGCCATCATCATTAATTTTAAAGCAAAATGTTTGTCTCCATCAGCGCCTCCCCAACGTTAATTAAAAAATGTTACTTTTCAAAATATTCTTGAATACACGCGTTTCTTTAAATGACATTCATTAAATGTGACAATAATTATAATTCAGTTATGATTAAAGGAGTAAAGTTGTTTGAAGAAAAATTTGTAAGCGACTAGTGTGTTGCAGACAGCCTACTTGAAGTTTTATTTGTTTTTACACGTATCACGTGACAAAACAATCGACTCATCGTAGTCCATTGGTCGCCATTTGTTTTTGACATGGCGGAAGTTTACAAAAATGGCGGAAGTGACATTTTTATACCAGGCTGACTATTTTGATATCCAAAGTCCATATTAAAGCTGTTTCCCGCGAAGAAAAAGACACAAAACATAAAAGAAAATCATCCTTAGCAGATCGATTTGTACTTGAGTGAAACACAATTAAATCTAACGTGTAAAAACTGAAAAAAAGGCTGAAAAAGATGCACTGATGCAATCGAGTCGCCTGCAGAGCAGCGCCCCGGAAGTATATAGACAAGGCCCTTCCCTGACTTTTCTATAACTCCGTTTTTTAAGCAATGATCTGGTGGATGAAATCACAACTGAAAGCCTCTACTACACACCAGGCCCTTTCTGGGTATAGAACACCGTGATTTAAATAGTCACGATTGGAAGAAATCACAAGTTTAGCCCTCGTATGTAATCAAGGGCCCATCTTTTTCATTCAACGACATTAATTAAACAGAAGAAATCACAACTTTAGCCCTCGTATGTAATCAAGGGCCCATCTTTTTCATTCAACGACATTAATTAAACAGAAGAAATCACAACTTTAGCCCTCGTATGTAATCAAGGGCCCATCTTTTTCATTCTACGACATTAATTAAACAGAAGAAATCACAACTTTAGCCCTCGTATGTAATCAAGGGCCCATCTTTTTCATTCAACGACATTAATTAAACAGAAGAAATCACAAGTTTAGCCCTCGTATGTAATCAAGGGCCCATCTTTTTCTTTCTACGACATTAATTAAACAGAAGAAATCACAACTTTAGCCCTCGTATGTAATCAAGGGCCCATCTTTTTCATTCAACGACATTAATTAAACAGAAGAAATCACAACTTTAGCCCTCGTATGTAATCAAGGGCCCATCTTTTTCATTCTACGACATTAATTAAACAGAAGAAATCACAACTTTAGCCCTCGTATGTAATCAAGGGCCCATCTTTTTCATTCAACGACATTAATTAAACAGAAGAAATCACAACTTTAGCCCTCGTATGTAATCAAGGGCCCATCTTTTTCATTCAACGACATTAATTAAACAGAAGAAATCACAACTTTAGCCCTCGTATGTAATCAAGGGCCCATCTTTTTCATTCTACGACATTAATTAAACAGAAGAAATCACAACTTTAGCCCTCGTATGTAATCAAGGGCCCATCTTTTTCATTCAACGACATTAATTAAACAGAAGAAATCACAACTTTAGCCCTCGTATGTAATCAAGGGCCCATCTTTTTCATTCAACGACATTAATTAAACAGAAGAAATCACAACTTTAGCCCTCGTATGTAATCAAGGGCCCATCTTTTTCATTCGACATTAATTAAACAGAAGAAATCACAACTTTAGCCCTCGTATGTAATCAAGGGCCATCTTTTTCTTTCAACGACATTAATTAAACAGAAGAAATCACAACTTTACGCCCCTTATATATATCAAATATGAAATCAGTCATTTGAAAAAGATGATATATACTCATAATCAATGGAAGAGTGTTACTAAATGATGATTGACCAGTTGGACCAAGCAAAATTGTTCTTAGGAGAACGATTTAAAATTTGTTCGGACACCAGTAGACATCTACACAAAAAAAGGGGGGGGGGGTGTGGTGATTAAAGAAAAGGCAGCACGCACCAGACAAGAGACAACAAAGTGTGATTAGTGTGCCGTTTAAAAAACCTACTAGACGAAGCAATGAGGACCAGGTGTATGTGCTCAGTAAAAGAATAATTTTAAAAAATAAAGCCATTTTGAAAATATATTTTTTAGAATGAAGGACACAGAATTGACCCGTCATACAGCAATATTGAATTTGCAATGGGAACTGAGGGGGCAGCCCAATGTGCAAAGGCAACAGTCCACCAAGAAGTTCATTTTCATAAAGCAAACAAAACAAAAGTTATCATGAACAACATATTGCATGACAGTTTTCTAAAACACATGTAAATGATTTTCCATTTGGAATTTGTGGCAGATGTTTAATGACAATGAAAAGGGCATAAGTGAAATGTATTCACATTTAGGGACATGACTTGCCCCAGTTGCCACAAGAAAGACACACGGGAAGAATATATCTAAGTAAGAAAGATCATTCACCAAGACAGACAACAAGTTACCTTAAACAAATAAGAAGGCACACACATATAAAAACCATCAAAGGTGAGGCATATGCTAAAGGAAAATAACTTGAAGTGTAGGCTGGACAAAATGTGATTTCTTGACCACCATCAATCGAATATTTAGGACATGAACTATTGAGCACTGGCATATGAAAAGGGGCAAGAGTAGATGCATTAATAAACATGCCGGGATCCACAGATATACTTCATGGCTACGGTCATAGCCTGGTCAAGTAGTGCAGTTTTACAAGATTTTACCCGGGACCTGTCAACTGTACTTGAGCCACTGCATTATTTCTTATACGACCTTTCAACTGTACTTATTTCTTCCAGACCTCTCAAATATAATTGGGCCGCTGTAGTATTTACTACCAGACCTATCAATTGTACTTGATCAACTGTATTATTTCCTACCATGCCTATCAACTCTACTCGAGCCACTGTAATTTTTAACCTATCAAATGTGTTTGAGCCACTTGTATTTTTCTTCCCAGACCTATTAACTGTACTCGAACAAAGTATAATTGTTACCAAACCTATCAACAGCTCTTAAGCCACTGTACTTTTTCTTAACAAATTAACTGTATTTGAGCCATTGTAATTTTTCTTACCAGACCTATCAAATGCATTTGAGTCACTGTATTGTTTCCTACAAGACCTATCAACTGCAATTGTGCCACTGTATTATTTTTTACCAGACCTGAAAAATAAAAGAAGAAAACCATTTCAGAAAATACAAACACTCAATCTCTTCTGTTCTAACTCACGGTGATCCAAATCTAGTCATAAACAAAGTCTGTGACATGTCAAACTTTGGCATCGGAAGTGTTCTTTTCCACGGATATCCTGACAAAAGTGACAGCTCTATTGCTAACATTTCCAAAAAACCTCACAGTGGCACAACATAAAAATAACCAGGTTGTTAATATTTCTGTTTTTTTTTTTAAAGATCGTTTATGTTAACTTAGCTTTTGTTGTTTACTGATTGACTGTCTGGGGAACAAAATTTTCGGACAAGTCCTCGGTAAGACGCCCTCTGGAGGTAGACCTCTCCTTGGAGCAAAATGATCTTGGCGACAAGCTCATAAAACTCGCAGTCGAAGCAGGAACTTGGCTGGAGTCGGTAAAACTAGCCTTATTGTTCATATTGAAACTCTTTGATGAGTCGTGACAAACCTCTTTGAAGTTTGTATGGACATCTGGAGAGACAAAACATTTGGGTTGTGAAAATTGGGTTCCAGATGTATGACGAGACGTACAAACGGAACTTCGTGTGGTACCATAATGCGTGGTCTTCACAGTTTTCTTCTTGAGTTTCCAACACTCATTCCTCGTATGTCCTTCTTTTTTACAGTAGGCCCAGGTTTCTTTTGTACTCGTTTCTTATGTACCGGGCTTATATGGTTTTTGTGGAGGTTTGCTGTATGTTGATGCCGTTGCCTTACTGTGCCTGCCTTTTTTGGTCTCAAATGGGTTCTTTGAGAGTTGATGTGAAATGTTGAAATCATCAGCTAAAACTGCTGCCGTACGTGCGTCACCTTCTTCGTGGTCTGCAATATGTGTTCGTAATTTTCACGAACACAATACTTGAACTCCTCCATCAGAATGAGGTTCTTGAACGTTTTGAAGTCTGTGTCGGTATTTGTTGCATGCAGCCACTTATGAAGTAATCGTTTTTTTCCGGAGAAACTCTACAGGAGTTTGTCCATCACGTTTCAGCAGCTCCCTAAACTTTTTACGGTAGGCTCTGGGGACACATTCATTAAGTATTAAGGATTTTACAAGGTTATAGTACCAAAGCTGTTCCGAGTTCAATGACACAAAACCGTCGGCTGCCCTACAAGTCAGAGCTGGCTGCAATAAGGTAGACCACATGTTTTCAGGCATTTTAAAATTTTGGGCAGTTATTTCACACTAAGCAAAATATTGGTCAACCTACTTTTCTGCAAATTTAGGTATTACTTTTGCAAATTTAATAGCATCGCAACCCTAACCATCAGGAGCCGTGAGTCTAATTTCCATTGCTCTAAAATGGGTGGTTATTTTCTTTTCTTTTAATTTTATTTGTAGATCTGGCTCCATTTGTTTAAGCTCTCGTTAATTTTCTCTCTGAGCATATGGCTCCATTTGTTTAAGCTCCATGTCTTTTTCTAGCTCCAGTTGGTAAGCTTTAGTTGGAGCTCTATATAAGGATCGCGTGGGGGTGTAACTGAGGCTATCCTCAGACAAAATATCCTCATCCAGTAAGTGGACGATGATCATATCTCGCACAATCTTTTTTAGCGCCGAATGAGCTAAACTCATTTGTCTAATGCCTCTACTGATGGGTTTTCAATATCAAAACAAAGACGTTTAATTATCATTTTTGTTTACATACCAGACATCTAATTATCATAAGAGACGGTGCATTATTGATTTTCAAAATATTCCTTATAATGACATCTGGACGGATCAATATATTTTTAATTTGCAAAATGCTAAATTTTTCGTTTAATGACGTTCAGCAGTGTTTGGTCTGAAAGCGGCCTGCTGGCAAAACAGTCATGCAATTATCTGGTAAACTTTTAAATTGGACAATTATTTTTTTTTTTAAATAGCAGGCGAGGCGTTGCTGGTCAATTCAAATATATCATGTCTCGCCTGTAATCAGTCTTTTTAAACAGGTGTGCCTTCCCCCCTGGGGTTGCTTGAGGTACTGACAGGGGGGGGGGGGAAAGAATACACAGTAACAAGTTGTCTTGCAATTGTATTAGGATTTTTCAGAGGGATATAATAGTAATATATATTGAAATTTATATTCAAATGTTGAAAATATTGGGGTTTTTTTAATATGTGTGGGGGGGGGGCAGCCGTGCCAGAAGTTTTGAACCCCAATCTTTTTTTAAAAATCCAGCGCTTTTTTAAACGAACGGGCAAGTCATGATACATGATTCCATATGGATTTTAACTGATAATTTTTATAGCCCAAGACCAGGGGTCTTTATATATAAAAATTTGAATTTCAGAAGGAAACAATTGGGCAGAAGAACAAAAGTCGATTTCCACCCTACTGACATCCAAAAACTTAGAAGACAATTGTCAAGGTAAAATATTGGAACAATACTTTAAATATTTTTAATGTCCCCGTTGCATTTATATTTTACTCTTTAATCTATAGTAGAATAAATAGTTTCATAGAGAGTAGACTAAATAATTTTAAAAGATATTAGACTAAATAACCACATAGATAGTAGACTCTATAAAGTCGTGTATAACAGACTAATTAAGGTCTTATATTTTTTAGACAAAATATGTTCACAGAGCCTAGACTAAATATTTTCATAGATAGTGGACTAAATAAAGTCATACAGGCCCTATACTAGACTAAATAAAGTCATACAGGCCCTATACTAGACTAAATAAAGTCATACATGCCCTATACTAGACTAAATAAAGTCATACATGCCCTATACTAGACTAAATAAAGTCATACAGGCCCTATACTAGACTAAATAAAGTCATACAGGCCCTATACTAGACTAAATAAAGTCATACAGGCCCTATACTAGACTAAATAAAGTCATACATGCCCTATACTTGACTAAATAAAGTCATACAGGCCCTATACTAGACTAAATAAAGTCACACAGGCCCTATACTAGACTAAATAAAGTCATACATGCCCTATACTAGACTAAATAAAGTCATACATGCCCTATACTAGACTAAATAAAGTCATACAGGCCCTATACTAGACTAAATAAAGTCATACAGGCCCTATACTAGACTAAATAAAGTCATACATGCCCTATACTAGACTAAATAAAGTCATACAGGCCCTATACTAGACTAAATAAAGTCATACATGCCCTATACTTGACTAAATAAAGTCATACAGGCCCTATACTAGACTAAATAAAGTCATACAGGCCCTATACTAGACTAAATAAAGT
This sequence comes from Omphiscola glabra, assembly GCA_964017045.1. Taxonomy (NCBI): domain Eukaryota; kingdom Metazoa; phylum Mollusca; class Gastropoda; family Lymnaeidae; genus Omphiscola; species Omphiscola glabra. The sequence continues at coordinate 19,337,892 of OZ024811.1, forward strand.
CATACATGCCCTATACTAGACTAAATAAAGTCATACAGGCCCTATACTAGACTAAATAAAGTCATACAGGCCCTATACTAGACTAAATAAAGTCATACAGGCCCTATACTAGACTAAATAAAGTCATACATGCCCTATACTAGACTAAATAAAGTCATACAGGCCCTATACTAGACTAAATAAAGTCATGCATGCCCTATACTAGACTAAATAAAGTCATACATGCCCTATACTAGACTAAATAAAGTCATACAGGCCCTATACTAGACTAAATAAAGTCATACAGGCCCTATACTAGACTAAATAAAGTCATACATGCCCTATACTAGACTAAATAAAGTCATACAGGCCCTATACTAGACTAAATAAAGTCATACAGGCCCTATACTAGACTAAATAAAGTCATACAGGCCCTATACTAGACTAAATAAAGTCATACAGGCCCTATACTAGACTAAATAAAGTCATACAGGCCCTATACTAGACTAAATAAAGTCATACAGGCCCTATACTAGACTAAATAAAGTCATATAAAGCAGACTAAATAATTTCAATAAACAGTAGACTAAATATGTTAACAATCGTTAACGTCTATGCCTTTTATAACCCATGTTTAAGCGAAGATGCAGAAACTAATTTTGTTTAACGCCAATCAAATGGTTGCAGAAGAAAAGAAAATCAATACTAACAAACATTTAGCCTACTTTTGGGTTAATTGGACATTGCACCAGGGACCAGCTCCAGATGTATCAATCATAAATCTTGTTTTTTTTTGACCATACATGGTCGAACGACCCTACGCCTAAGACCATCGTTAAACACATTTACTCTACAGTTATGAAGTAGCAACGAAAATATTGTCGTATTTGGGGTCGCCTAACATGAAGAACTGGCTAAATGCGAAGAGATATCATCCATTTTTTTTTACCATTGCCGCAAACTTGATTGACGTGACCCGTAAAATTAAGAATAAAACATTTGAAAATAATGAAACAATTTCCGAAATGTATCCCTAACCCTAACCCTAACCCTATCCCTATCCCTAAACCTAACCCTAACCCTATCCCTATCCCTAACCCTAACCCTAACCCTAACCCTATCCCTATCCCTAAGCCTAAGCCTAACCCTAACCCTATCCCTATCCCTAACCCTAACCCTAACCCTATCCCTAACCCTAACCCTAACCCTATCCCTATCCCTAACCCTAACCCTAACCCTATCCCTAACCCTAACCCTAACCCTAACCCTAAACCTAACCCTAACCCTAACCCTAACCTCAACCCTAAAGTCACTGTGCTATCTCTTCGCAAAAGCCGTGGTTGCTACCTCTCCACATTAGCCAAGAACTGTATTAGAGGGTCGAGGCATTAGGAAGGTTGAGAACCGCTGTCTAAGAGCGTATCCAGCCAACTGTTATGAAGCAATATATTATTAAATATATTTATTTTAGTGAACAAACTGTTAATATCATAATTTTTTTTTATTTTTGTCTCACAGATGTAATCAATATTTTTAGTTCACATGATCTACATTAGGAAAGCGATATTTTATTATTTTAAATTAAAATGTTTTTTTTTTTTTAAGAAATGTAATATGCGTTTGTCTTTCGATATTTACAGGCATAACGAAGAACTACTGTAGCAGAACCGGAAGAAATAGCTTTTTGTTGCAAAGTCTTACGGGCAAGTGAAAATCTCAAAATAATTTCTTTTGTACAATGCATGAAATTAATATTTTAAAAAAAATCTCTCTTGATAATTTTAAAATCAATATTTTTTAAAAATAAAATTTAATGTATTATTTTACGAACAAAAGAAAATGTTAACAATATTTTTTTTTTTTTTAAAATTAGAAAAAAAAAAAGAGTCTCTATCAAAGACAAGTTAAAACTCGCTAAAATATAGAAAAAAAAATTAATTAAAATTCAGAATTTTAGAAACGCATTATATCAATCAAACCATAGGATTCGAATTTTTTTTTTAAAAAAAATGCAACTTACAAATATTTAATTTAATTTTTATTAAACTTGTATAACATTTTTTTTAAAATATTTCATGTGCAGACATTTATTTTTTTATTAATTATTTTACAGTTTATTTTTTGGTCTTTCATCAAATGACTTTTATTTTTTTTTAAAAGTTGTTAATTATTTTTTTTTTCTTTTTCATTTTAGCCTTAACATTGTATTCTTAGGGCCTAAATAGTAGACAAAATCGAATTATTTACGTGTTGTTATTTTTTTTTTTACTTTGATAAATATGAAACAAATTCTTATAATAGAGCGTTTAATTTACTTAATGCACTTAACTCTATTCCTCGGCAATGAAAGTAAAATTTAACGAATGCGTTGTTTGTACACCTGGTAACCTATTGTCCGTTGATCTAAAGTCTCAGTGTCACAGAAGTAACCTGTTGTCCGTTGATCTAAAGTCTCAGTGTCACAGAAGTAACCTATTGTCCGTTGATCTAAAGTCTCAGTGTCATAGAAGTAACCTATTGTCCGTTGATCTAAAGTCTCAGTGTCACAGAAGTAACCTATTGTCCGTTGATCTAAAGTCTCAGTGTCATAGAAGTAACCTATTGTCCGTTGATCTAAAGTCTCAGTGTCACAGAAGTAACCTATTGTCCGTTGATCTAAAGTCCCAGTGTCATAAAACATTCCCCAAACCAATTCCAAACCAATCCTCAACTAACGCCATGCATCTCTCATCTGAGCTCACCGACCCCCCCTCCCTTTCCACCCATCGTCCCAGCGAGGCTAGCGAGATCAACAGCGACCAACCGCGCCATGTGAGGGGTACATGTGACAACAACAAAAACTTTCACAAAAAAACCCTTTAAAACCCATAGATTTGTGAGCGAAAAGGTGTTTAAAAAAAATCTTGACGTGTCCAACAGCATGAACCTATCGATCACTTGTTTTAAGATAAAACAATATAAAAAAAAATGTAATGAAAATTTCCCATAAAATTAAGAATGAAATCCTTTTACTTTGAGTACTTGTTCTGGGTTTCCTTATGTTATTTATCACCACGAATTTTAAATTTAAAAAAAATCAATAGATAATGTTTTTTGAAAAAAAAATATGGATACTTCAACAGGTGTGTCGCATAAAGAGGTTTGGTTGGAAAAAATTGGAAATATTATAAAAGGTAGTTTTTTTTTTTTTTTTTTTTTTTTAATTAACGTGACAAGCTATTTTCCTATTTACAATATAATTTAACTCTTATCAACAAATTAACATTCTTGGAATGATGAAATCATAAATAGGAATAACCATTATATCTTTGGAAAATAGGACACGCTTGTAATTACATTATCAGTCAAGTTACTTTAAGTTTCAATATAATCTGATATTTCAGTCTCTACTATATCATGATATGAATTTATGTGAGCAAACGTAAATACACTATTGCAAGTCCCTTCTGGACGCTTATAGCACGTGCAACTTAATGAACATGTATTAAAAGCTGTAAAAGTGAAAACGTTTGTATTTTCCGAAAATTTGAAGGTGTTTGAAATTATTGTTTTACCATTTCGGTGCACACAAATTGGTATTTTTAATGGGAGCTTATTCCCTGTTCTTAATCGTATGGTTCTTTCAACGATTGTCTTTCTTAGTAATGCAGCCTCTTCCTTTCATATCCAGAAAATTAGTTGTCATTCTATGTTTTTGAAAAGATAATTCTGTTTTTTCCCCTCTCCCCTTCAAATTTAGCTTTAGAAAGCATTCAAACAAGCACAGACATCAAGCAAACTTATCAATCGATAATAAAAGATACGTTCAGCGCTCTAAACGGTACGTGTTACGATATGAAAAAATATATATATTCTAAAAACGTCTAATAAGCGACACAGTCTCAATCATTATAATATAACACATGCGTAAACATATCTGAGCGGACGGGGCCTGCTAATCTTGGACGGAAACACGTCAAACAGGAGGTAACTCTAAATTCAAGACCGGAGATGCAGTCCCGTAGGCTGTTTCACAATGACGCGATTAAACATTCCCGAACACTCCTGCCACGCCACTGGTGCCAAGCTGTATCATCCACGTGATATTCCCTTGGGATTATCCAGCGGCATGGCGAGAGGTGATTATATAGCTTATAATGCTATTTAAAAATGAATAAGCTTATATTACTATTTAAAAAAGGAATAAGCTTATAATACTATAAAATAAAGAATAAAATACTCAATTACTTGTGGGTTTTGTCTTATGAAGTCTGCACCATCCTCACATCGAGTTGGACGGATGCCAGGAAACAAAAGAATAGGAAAAAACATTAACTTTTCTGTGATAACCGAAGCGTTTGTCGAAATATATATGTTTTCTCGTATAATACAACGGTATTCAACCTGTGGATCACGACCCCTTTCGGTAGTCGAACGATCCTTACGCATGTGTCGTCTAAGACCATCAGAAGTCACATATTTGTGAAGTAGAACATGAAATTAATTGTATGTTTCGGGGGTCGCCACAACATCAGGATATTTATGAAAGAATCGCGGCTTTAGGAAGGTTGAGGACCACTTGTATAATACTTTCTTTACTAAATGTTTTAACGCGTATACGTTGTTTATGAAGTTGTACGCTGTATTTGACGTCTAAATAAATGCTTTCCCGCTTCTGGTGAAATAGGTTTTTTAATGGAATTTTATTTTTTATTCTTTAAACTACAGACTTATTGAATGACTTCTACAAAAACGACAACGACATCGAAGAGCTTCCAACAATAACTAAGACACTTGGCGAAATAGAGCGTAACTATTCTCACTTTTAACTCTTAAGATTTTATTGTTATCCGTTTATTTCCTTTATTTACATTTGGATTCACTAGAAAATAATAAACCTTAAAAAAAAATATCCTATCTCCCAAACCCTTATTGAATTTTTTTTTTTAAACAAGCTTATTATTATTATTATTATTATTATTACTATTATTATTAGTTGTCTTATATAGCGCGGTACCCCAGCCTAGGGCTGGGCTCACCGTGCTGTACATAAAAAATATTAGCAAGAGAGACATAATCGTGACAATAACATAAAATACATTTATGTAATAAAGAACAGCTGTATAAAGACAAAACAAAAAAAATTGCATATTCAACCTATCCACCCCAGAACTTTTACATGTCAAACCGTGGACGGCGGCCAGCAGCATAAGACCCCGAGTGAGAGAAATGTAATAAGTTAAATTCAACCATCGACACTATGATGTTAATTATACTTTCACGTTTGGTGGCCAAACATTGCTGCTGTGCTAACTTACTCTTATAAATGAATGAATAAATATATATACAGGGTGGGCAAATAAAAGTGTGAACATCTCGTAGCAAATGAGTTATTTCAAAATATAATTTAATTAATTATAATTCTTCATACATTTATTTGCGACATATTTAGCTAATCAGAAATCATGTTCAATATTTTACGAGATGTTCTCACTTTTATTGGCCCACACTGTATATCTAGATATATATAGATATATATAGATATAGAAATATAAGGGTGGGGGAGACTGTAATCAGGTTTGAATAATGGAATGATCGAGAACATAGTACGGGAAAACCTGGCGCGGAACAAGGGACGCAACAAAACAACAAATGTTTCGGCAAGAAGCCTTCATTGGCGAACAAACAACAGTAAAAAAAAAACAACATTTTTTTTTAAAATTACGATACTTGACTGGGACTGTAGGATCAGATAGAACGGCAAGAGAATATTCCTCGTAAATAAACGATCATTATAATAAATTTTTTTAAATGCACTGAGTCAAATTAACAATACACTTCTTTTTTTTTAATAATTTGTTAGATCGGATTCAGTCGACTTTTACTGCATCTATAACAGTAGAGATCAAACCGGTGATAGATATTATCAAAGGTATTGTATGTAAAGGTTCAGTTTCTTTAAAATGTCATGTATTTCGGATCGTTTATTTTGTTCTATAATGTTATCCTAGCGCATTGTTACTATACTTGTGATTCTTAATTTTCTCTTAATTCTCTGTTATTTAACAACGTATTAATTATTTATTCATTTTTTTTGCACCAGTTGTGATACATCTGTCAGAGAACGAATTCCGAGACGTGGGAGAAAAAACAAAATTATCTAATATGATCGTGGAATTTGTTAATGGTAAACCTTAAAATATATAATTTTTTAATATTGGATGTCAATGGGGAAAACCTAAGAGAAAAAAAAACATAATTTAAAACAAATGAAAAGTAGTGCGAAGGAAAAAAGACTTGAGTCAGTCAGTGAACAACGATAACAAAAAATTATGTGTAAAATAAATTGGAAAGTAAAACTTTTATCTCAACTGTACTGAAGGGGTTGAAAGGCAGGCAGAGATGTATGATTATTGGACAAGTTTAAAGTCAGGATTAATAGGTTTGGCTTATAGAAGATATGGAAAATCAGGCAGAGAGATTAGATTATTGGACAAGTTTAAAGGCAGGATTAATATTGTTGGCTTATAGAAGATATTGAAAGGCAGGCAGAGAGATTAGATTATTGGACAAGTTAAAATGCAGGATTAATAGGTTTGGCTTATAGAAGATGTTGAAAGGAAGGCTTATACTGAAAGGTTAGTTAGTTGGAGCTGTCTAGAGACAGGCAGAGCGGATGGGGTTATTGGAGAGGTTATATGACAGTTTAAGAGGTTAGGTTACAGGAGATGTTAAAATCAGGCTGATCACTAGGCATGTTGTTTAATATATATATATATATATATGTATATTTAGCTCGTCAAAGAAAATTATTGAATAAATCGGATGAACGTGTTAAGAAAATATAATTTAAGCAGCTTAGTTGTAACTGAAATACACAATTTTAATTATACATTTCAGGCTAATAAATTGATGGACTGTGAAATAAATGGAGAAAAAAAAAGTCAGATTAGTAGACAAGGAACACGGGCTGAAGTGGGGAGTGTGATGGAAATTGCTAGCATGTTAAGCACTCTAGCATTCTTTAAAACCTCGTTTGAAGGGAAGAATGAATGAATGCTTAAAGTACTTAACATTCTTTTAAACTTGTTATTTTGGAAGAACTCCATGGATGTTAAAGTACTTAACATTCTTCTAAAGCGCGTGTCACTGGAAGAATGCAGATGTGTTTAAGTCATTAACTACTCTTCTATGGCGCAAGTATTGTTGGAGGGATATTGGAAGGGCAAACGTATTCGTACGATTCAAGTGTTGCGGAGATTTGATCACGTTGGGAAGAGGATAAAGTGGGACAAAATGTGTTTTATATAATTTTACGTGTAAAATTGAAAAAAAAACAACATAAATCGCTTACATTATCTTCCAAGCTAAATTTCTTTACATGATGATAAAGAATAGTAATAATAATAAAGTAATATAATACAATTTAGATACATAATATGAAAAAGTATATTTTATTGCTTTAAACAAAAACTTTTATAAGCATTTTAAACTATTAATATAAAATGCATTATATCGTTTATGTGTGCTTATAGTTAGAATAATTTGATTTATTTGCTGCAGTTATCCGTGTTAACGCAGTGACATATGTCGTGTATCAACCCTTCCTCCAGAAATTGGATCAGCTCATACGTGGTACATATACATACTTCCTATGTTTAATTGAAAATAGCACGTAAAAACCTTGTAAAAATCTAAGTGTAGCAAATATATTTTAGAATAATGAACGGATGATGCACTGTTATTATTTTTCATTTAATTTTTTTTTGTTAAACCCATTTTCATTTTAACTACAGTGTTTGAAATCAGAATGTTTTTTTTTTCTTTCCTTAATGAACAATAAGACATTGCATGTCAGTAATTCCATACCTTTTTTTTTCTTTTGAATTAAAGTAGTATCAAATACAGTTTACAGTTCAACCAGGCTTCAAGCCTTGGGGGTCGTATTAAACGAAATTTTCAATGAATTTAACAGTAAGTAGCAAATAATTTTTTTTTCATTTTATAATGTAAAAAAAAATAATTAATGTTATGTTACAAAATTAAAGCTGAAATGAACAACTTGATAACTTTTAATAAGTTAAACTTTTTCCTGTTTGGTTAATTTAAATATTTTATCGTTCCCGTAGTAATATTTTTAACGAAATAAAAAGGGAATAAATTGTGCTGGCAGTGTTGAACAAATGATGACCTCCACTGATTTCATTCCATACGTCATTCAAATGTTCATGATCTTGATTTAAACATCATTTACTACAACAGCTTCCGCTATACATTTTTCTTTTTTTTTTTTTTTTGGAAGTGTGGGGAGGGGGTGGTTTGGATGTTAATCAAAATATTGGGCCCACACGATTAGTACAAAGGCTCTCTATCTGTTAGGCACTGCCCTGAAATAAACCAAGCAAACAAGATTCTCACACCCCCCCCCCCCAACCACCTTAAAGTCAAAGTAAGTCTAAGGTCATTTTTCTTCAAACAATTCCTTCGGCATTGTGGCCACTAACAACATCATGGTTGCTACGATACATCACATTTTGTCTGCGGTTAAATGTCACATTTTGGCTGCTAAGAGATGTCACACTATGGCTGTTAAGGTATGTCATATTATGGCTGCTGAGTGATGTCATGATCAATTTCAACTGATTAAAATAAAAAATAGTTCACTTGATATTCCTGAATATAAAACAGACAACTTTTTTTTATACCTCTTTACAGAAGTCGCGAATAGAGCAACCTTGCTTATTGAGAACAGTGGGACAGAAACAGAGCAAAGGGAAATACACTCTGTACTGTCAGGTAAGATAAAGAATTAAACAGAGATAGTGTTTCTATAACTATAACGTTGGGTTAGGACGTTGCACACACAAAAATCACACTGTCGACTTGAGCCTGCAAATGGGGTCCCTATTCAAAAGGATGTAAATATGATACCATGTGTTGTATGAAAACTGATAACTTTGGCGCCGACTGGGGACGTGGTACAGTGCGTATGTATAGCTACAATCAATTTTTACCCTGCCGTGCCGACGTATTCGCATTAGGATTCAACGACATGAACATTGTTGACGCAAATTGCATTGTCAAATCTAACATTAGGTAGCTTTCCTTATGAACACAACCAATCAAACACTACCATTGTGGACAGGCTTTTGTAAAGGACAAATTGTTGTCATAACCGCTGCCAATGAAGCCTCAATTATTATTTTTTTATAATTTTTCTGTGTCTTGGCCAATTAGTTTAAAGTTAGGCGGGATATATAAGATTGCCATTTTTAGAAAATGTGTTTCGACGAGATCGTAATCCGGATCACCGTTGTTTTAACGCAACAAAATCGATTCAAATGGTTATGGTATTCGTAAACGAAAATGGTGAGACCCCGTTAAAAATGCGACATCCGCGTCTTTTGAAACACACTGGGGATCTAAATACAACATCACATCCGTAGCCTGAAATTAGATCGAATACAAACCACGTTTGTGTACCTGGATGTCAATTCAATTGAATTGCGAAGTGTACGAAAGATCATGCGCTTAGTCTTGTTCGCACAAAACAAAAAAAAAACGTTACGTTTCAAAGCTCAACAAACAGCAAATCTCTAGCGACGTCCTATATAACTCGGCAGTGGGTGTTGGATTCAAATCTTCAGGTTGAAGCAAACAAATTGAAAAAAAAAATTACTTTATCAACAATAAACATGAACAGAATACTAATCAAGGGCCTCGCTAATCGTGTCGCCGAACGGGCACAGAACGGGAACAGTTACTCTGCCTTAGGATTCAAAGGATCGCTCGGAAGAATGTTTCGGCGCTTGAACAATGCCAACGTCTTTATTTACAAAGCTCGGCGTCCGATCTGTTCATGGCGTTCAATGCTAGTCAAAAATGGCCGGACATAGCTGAGCAACTGTTTACACAAACTGCCAGATGTCGTAAATAAGGAAGACGGGACGATCACCCTCAGACATGTGTACTGAACACCTCCGTAGCATTACGCAAGATAATCAGTGTCATGTCTCTAAACACTTCAATAGATGAGACCACAAGGGCACGGCGGAATTTACAACTAGTGCAAACACACACATCCGGGGGATTTTGGAGAACAAGCTATTACGGACCGTTATAGATGGAGAATTTAATCTCTGTTGTTTTGTCTAGGGCTCGTTCTAAAAACAGTCCATGATAAAGGACGATACCAAAGGTTAAAAATAACAACAAATAAAACGACAATTAAGGACAGAGCTAATTACAATTAATAACTTTTTAATTTGTGAACTTCAATTAAATAATAACAGCAAGAGAAATATAATTAAAATTATAAACTTACAGATTTGCTGGTACTGGTACTGTATATAAAAATACAATGAGCACAAAATTGTACAAGGAAATGAAAATCTCTACACACAACAAAGTATAATGACACACAGCATGCCTCGTAATCAAGGAAAAGAAAATCTCTCCCGTCATTTATTCTTATCCCTTTTATACTCAGTTTCAGATGATCATTCTGGAAAAAGGAATACGCAGTCTTACTGCTTCTCGCATTCTCTAGATCGTTCGATCCTGTTCCACAGAAACGGACGATAGTAAACAAAAGTATCAACAAAGGGATATTTTTTTCTAGCCGCCCCAACACAGGACCGACTTGAAAGAGGTCATGCACGTGGAAGGCGGGCAAAGCGTCTTAAAATACGTCATCCCTTATAACGAAGCTATATCCTGTCCTTTGGAACTTTGACACTACATGCCATGAACGTCATATCTTTGTTCGCAGCTTGAGCCTAGCTCCGCCCCTCGACGTCAATACCTGTCGCAGTGGACTTATTTCTCCCCCTTGATTTTCCCCTTCCCTATTTAATATCTCACCTACATTTTTTTTCTGTAACAATAATTTTGCTGCCAGCGCGGATACTACTTCTCAGCTAAGTGCTATATTTTTTAAAAAAGTGATTGTTTTTTCTGTTGTGTATTTGCTGACAGAGGCTTCCTGCGGACACGATCGTTTTCTTTTGTTGCGTTTCTATTTTCAGGTTTGATCTTAATTTGTTTAACTCATTTCCTACATAACTGAGCACTTGTGTAAAAAGCAAACAATTACGAATGCTAGTATACCTTTAAAAAAATGCTTGCCCCAAATTCAAAATCATATTAGAAGTCGCACAAAGCAAAAAAATATATAACGAGAAATCCAACTACACCTGTGCTCCAATAAGCCAGGACACTGTATATAAGGTACTGCTTTCTTGAATACATTATGCTCGATATTTTGCGGAAATGTTCGGTTTAACAGCAAAAACACATCCCACTCCTCAACTCTAATCACTTTCCAAATGTTGGCATAGCACTGTTAATTAATACATCAAAGCTCATATTTACATGCAAAAAGAATGTTTAAAAAAATTAACAAACACACGAAATGTGTGTGATTTTCTGTTTATTAAATTTATTGGATCTCTAATGACCTTCTGGATTGCACAGACCCTCAGCAAGAGAGCAGTGTGCCCATGCCCTAGGACGGCATTGCTTTTCTCCACTAATTTCCCCACTGAGCGACGGTTATAACCGCCCAGGACTAACATCCTAGTCTAACATTGTAACACGATTGTAAACACAAAGTCTTACTTTAAAAAAATTCGTTCCATATCTGGAAGAAGTAAAGCTTGTTGAGGAATGGTATTCCCCTTTCGGATTAATCCACCCAATTGGTGATTTTGCATTTAAAATATTAAATCTGGATTGTGCCGACATTATCCTGGGTAAAAATTGACTTTTGAACCAAATGGAATAGCCCACATCTTTATATATATATATATGTATATAAGACTGAGCTAGGCTGACCGTAACGCCAAAGAACCGTAGAGAATTAAATACGTTTGGATTCTTAAAAACGATCATAGTTATTTTATATTATGGAAATCGAAAAAAAAATTAAATGTGTAAAAATAAAATTATATATCCGCTTATATTTTTAGTAAATGTTTAGGTATTATTATATAAATTACAAATACATTAAAAATATCAACCGAGGAACTATTTTAAGCATTTTATATGAGTTTGAAAGTTATGAAATTTTTTTTTAAAAATACGATCAAAGATTTACACTGTAATCACATTGATCGGAAAAACCCAAACATCAGTTGTTTTTAGTTCGTTTTAGTTCGTTGTTGATATTGCGAAATGAAATTAAAATTAATTTCTTCTAAATAAGCACGCAAATGACGTCGTAGCGCGAAATGCCCATTTAGACAAAGCTAAAAGTTCTTTGATTTTATAACCGTGCTTGACAAAACAGATAATGCATTTTTCTACTTTTAAAATAAAAATTAATAAAAATGACTGATTGCTTTTAAATTGTTTAAAAAACACACAAAAATGTAAACTTTATATTTTTAACATTAAATAAAGTGTTCCTTTTTTAAATTCCAAAAATATACTTTTATTAAATGTATAACGTTATAGAAACTTAACATCTAAATATTATTATTTTTAGGTGATTTAAAATAGTACAGTACCCCGGCCAAGGGCTAGGCTCACTGCGCTTCACATAAAAATTAGCAATTACAGAAAAATATACACTTAAAAAAAACAATTGGGGAAAAGCTTGACCTCACCCACCCAAGTACTATCTACCCTTGTCTAGCCATGGACAGCACCCAGCCAAGTAATATCTACCCTTGTCTAGCAATGGACAGCACCCACCCATGTACTATCTACCCTTGTCTAGCCATGGACAGCACCCAGCCAAGTACTATCTACCCTTGTCTAGCCATGGACAGCACCCAGCCAAGTACTATCAACCCTTGTCTAGCCATGGACAGCATCCACCCAAGTACTATCTACCCTTGTCTAGCCATGGACAGCACCCAGCCAAGTACTATCTACCCTTGTCTAGCCATGGACAGCACACACCCAAGTACTATCTACCCTTGTGTAGCCATGGACAGCACCCACCCAAGTACTATCTACCCTTGTCTAGCCATGGACAGCACACACCCAAGTACTATATACCCTTGTCTAGCCATGGACAGCACACACCCAAGTACTATCTACCCTTGTGTAGCCATGGACAGCACCAAAGCGAAGTAATATCTACACATGTCTAGCCATGGACAGCACCCATTTAAGTCAATCAGTGCAGCGAAACGCCTTAGCCAAATAGCATTCACTAATGTGCTTATAACTCATCCAAATAAGAACAAACATTATGACGTGCAAAAAATATGATTGCGTATGGAGGGGAAGATTGTATTAATTTTATTAAAATCTGTTTGGGGGGGGGGGGTTGAGGTTTGGCCGATACTTTTATTTTGAAACAGGCAGCAAAACATACGTCTCAGAACATAGGAATGAATTAGATAAATACATAATTTTCTTAGGTACATTTCTTAGGTATTTCGGGGTTATGAAATAGGATGTGTAGATTTTTACTTGGATGACAATATATTTAAATCCTATGGTATTACATTCGTGGAAAAGAGATGTTACATTCTCTATATACAAATAAACATACGTTTACCAATACAGAAAATCAATGGAGTTAACAAAACTTGACTACTTTTAGATAAGTATACCAATGAATATCAAAACCCAATAATTTTACACACGTGAAAATTTAATTTAGAACAAGGGAGTTAATATTTTCTTTCAAAGAAAGAAAGGATATATTTTTTTTTTAAATTTGTGACAAGTAAATCGGGTGTGTATTTTTATGAGATTAATAACTTTAATTTTAAAAAAGACACTCAAGTCTGTTACAGCAATGAAAAACAGTTACGAGATTCTTCTTTAGAACAAAGAACTCTTTGTTTTACTATTTTCAAATAAGGTATAAAACAAGGAAAAAGTGTTTAAATTTTTAATGAAGATATAAATATATGAAATTCAGTTAATATAAATATATTTATATTATATATAGAGCTTTTGTTGTAAATTTCAGATTATGTTTTCACAATTTTTAGAGAAAAAATAATGTAGTTTAAGGTCACGAAAAGTGGTAAGTTAGGCTCGATATCTAAAATGGAAAAAGACATTACGTCTAAAGTATTTCTCTAGCGTAGAAATAGTTCCTTAAATAACTTCTTGAGTGACAATAATAATATAGTTAATAATAATTTAGATTTAGTAATTTAAGGTCATATTTAGAGAAAAAAATATTAGTTCAGGGGCGTCAAAAGAGGGTAGGGTAGGCGTATTATATAGATCAGATAAATATTTTTCACAACTGAATACTGTTTGAAAGTAAATATCATTAAATAGATACTTAAATACTTATTTTTTAGAGTTAGGAATTGTGATAAGTTTTTGCAATAGAAGGTAGAAATTATCGCAAAGGACTTTGCATTATTATCCCGATAACATCGGATCATATATTCTAGTTCTTTAATAATATGTAAAGCATGATACCTCCAAAAGAGTGAGTCTAATAAAAGCGCAAGGCCCCTTAGAAGAGCGAGGTCCCCTCGAAGCGCGAGGCCAGCTAGAAGCGCGAGGCCCCTTAAAAGCACATGGCCACATAGAAGCGTGGGAGACATGACTTAAGACGGCACTGAGTGTGGGGACTTTCTTGTGTGCACTATAGAGCAGACAATAGCACAGTAGCATAATACCCTTGGATTCTTCTTTTTTAGCACATATAAAAGTTTGTTATATAAATTTAAATACCGGGCATATTAAATTATAAAAAAAAATATATAAATATTTTTTTTAGAATAACTTTTGCATCATTTAAAAAATTAGGGATACTCTTTATACTATTTTTGAATTTTTAAAATTAAAATGTCCTCTATATTTGACATTGTACTTTTTCAAATTATTTTAAGGGGTAGAATATAATTATAGTAGTATACACCGCCAACTACTAAAATATTTTAGGAAGAGATGTCATATGAAAAAAGAGACGTTAAAGAAATAGATATACAATTGATTTTAGTTTATTTTAATAACTCTAAAATACAACTACTTAAATCATTTAGCCTTCTTTTGATTAAAAAAAAAAGTTTGTATTTAATGTTTAAAAGATAATTAACTTATTAAACTATGAAAACTTATTTTCGTTTAAATCTATCATTGCGACGAGGATTCATACATCATATTATCATTTCTGGAGGTCAAGCATTAGAGCACAATAACAATTTATCTTTTCTATGATCACGTAGATATTTTGCCTTAGATAAATTCTAAATTTTAAAATTACAAGTAGAACTAATATTCATCTCAAAATTTTTTATTACGATTTTTTTTGTAAAAGTAAATTGTATTTTCCTTTGACGCATACAAACAATCATCTAAACAAAAAAATAAAAAATGTATAACATTTTTTCAACATCAATTAAATAAAATATTTTTTACAGAACTAACAGTAGTATTTCAAAAAGTCAGAATTAATTATCAGAAGAAGATACAACAAGAGGAATTTTTAGCCAAACAAAAAGGTACGCTTATTTTTTTTTTAATATAACATTATTAGATTGTTTTTTGATTTACCACTTTCTAGAGACAATAAAGATATCTTTATATTTTAAGGGGTTTTAAAAAAAACACATATTTCATAAACATTTTATAACATTTTGGATCTTTTTTTATTAACAAAAAAATTACACGTACATTAATCGAATAAATAATGCTGTTACGCTTGTGTCTAATCAAATCTTTTAGAGTAAATTTAAAATCAAATAATCTGTTGTTTTTTTCTTGATTTTTAATTTAGTTGTAAATCATATAGTCATTTTTTTCTCTTCAGAAATAAAAGACAATATTGTTCTTACACGCAACAAGTTCATACAGATCATAACAAGTAAGTATTTTGACGAAAAATTATTGATAGTCCTATAAAAAAATTGTTTCTAAAACTACATTTTGATTTTTTTGTAAATTCTACTCACAATTAATTTTTTAAAAATCTAAATAGTCCTGCGAAACATAATGGCGGTTTTCTGTCTGTGCTTAGCACTCTTCAACTTTAAAAAATTAATAAACCTCAACTTTCAGTGCACCATTAGATACAGCTAAACGAGCCTGCTTTAATATATCAGTGATTTTTTTTTAAAAATCAACTTTAAGTACACCATTAGATACAGCTAAACGAGTCTGCTTTTATACATCAGTGATTTTTTTAAAAAAATCAACTTTAAGTACACCATTAGATACAGCTAAACGAACCTGCTTTACTAAATCGGTGATTTAAAAAACAACAACTCAACTTTAAGTACACCACTAGATACAGTCAAACGAGTCTGCTTTTATACATCAGTGATTTTTTTTTAAAAATCAACTTTAAGTACACCATTAGATACAGCTAAACGAACCTGCTTTACTAAATCGGTGATTTAAAAAACAACAACTCAACTTTAAGTACACCACTAGATACAGTCAAACGAGTCTGCTTTTATACATCAGTGATTTTTTTAAAAAATCAACTTTAAGTACACCATTAGATACAGCTAAACGAACCTGCTTTACTAAATTGGTGATTTAAAAAACAACAACTCAACTTTAAGTACACTACTAGATACAGCCAAACGAGTCTGCCATTATACATCAGTGATTAAAAAAATAACATTAATATTTATTCCGATATTTTCTCCTTTTTACTATTTAATTTACTACTACAATTTATTTTAACACAAAACAAAAAAGAAAAAGGGACATTTGTTTACTTTATAAATTTAAAAAAAAAAAATATATTTTATTTTAAATTAATAATCAAAGGAAAGACGAATTAATTGTTCCTCAAAGTTATAGTATTGTATTTCTGGCCTTAATTAAAACTATGTCGATTTAGCTAAAACTGTAACACTCTATTATAAACTGTGAAAATCTAAAAATGCATCTGCATAAACAATACTTCTTTAAAGTGCAGTGTGTCATTAAATCCATTTTAAAGATTAAATGTGTGTGTTATTACAAAAAAATTGACTACACATCAATTGTGTCATTTCTAAGATGCGATTAGGGTAATGGCTCAAAAACCAACACAAGTTAACAAATTAACTGATGTGCTCAAAGAACTAACAAAACTTAAGGAAGGTAAGCGAGTAATTTTTTAAAAAAATATTGTAACTAATAAAATTATTTTTATTTAAGTTATTTTTTTTTATTGACTAAATTCTATTTGCTTTTGTATGCTTTAAAGTTGTTTAAAGATTTAATTAGTTTTGACCCAATCTAGTTAAATTTTAAAAATGTAACATTAAAATTGTTTGTATATAAATAACGAAACATAATTCCAAAATATTGTTTGCATTTTCCATGTAGTCTGTTCCATATACAACACCTAATTTGCTTATTTTCAGTAGGAGAAGTGACATGAAAAAAAAAAAAAACAATGTGTGCGCAAAATTCTGTCCTTTATTTTCAGTCCTTTTGACATGATGCTGTAATTCATAATTTCTTTAAAATAATTGTTTATTCTTTTTCATTAAAATATTGAATAATTTCTTAAGACTGATTAAAAAATTTTCAAATTCACAAAATAAATTTTAAAAATTAAATAATAAATAACATTTTAAATATATATTTTAAAAAAACATTTGCATAATCGTAAACACTGTTGCTATTACTTCTTCAAAGAAAGTAACATAAGTCAACTGCACTATATTACATAAACATTTTACAGTCGTGCGGCACAAGTTAATTGTTCTTATTTGTTGTTACTTGTATTATTTTCGAGAAAACAAATGAATTCTTTAAAAGGCATCACTCTGGAATTTATGCTCATAAAGGTGTTCGTCAGCCCCCCACCCCCCACCCCCTTTCCCCCCCCAAAAAAAAAATCAGTGCCCAATGAAACGCTACTATAACTAAAAAATTAACATTTTTTTTTTCCTTATGCAGATTTAAGGAAGTGGAATGACATTGTAGAATTCAAGGAATTTTTGAAATTAATAGAGAATTATTTTGGCTTTTTCCAAGGTATAAATCAAAATGTATTTGTATGTTTAATTAAATAGCTAAATAATTAATTAAGATTATAAATACTTATTTACATGACAATAGAAATCAGGTATGTAGATTTCAAAGCTATTTATATGCCTGCTTAATTAAATATCTAATATGTTAATCTAGTGAATAAATGATTCATTACTTCGCAATAAAATGCTCATAATTATATTTCTTATTTATTTTCCAAAAACAAATGCAATCTCATAAGTATTCAAAGCTGTTTAAAATATTTAAAAAAAATAATACTCAATGATTATTTATTTTTTTTAATACTCATGTAAATAAGAAATATATTTAATAATATAAATTTTTAAGAAATAATACATTTACAATTATATTTATTGTATTTTGTTGTTTTTCTTCTCTTTAAAGAAATTCAGTCAGAATGGTCCAATATTTATCAATCTTCGAACTTTGATGACACAATTAAGAAAGTGATTTCTGCTCTAGAAGGTTCGTACTACTGAAATTAACATTTTAAGAATATGGCTTTTAAAATAATATAATAACTTTTTTTGCAAATAAATCATCTAAATTTCATAAAGGTTGCACATTATTATTGTGGTATGTATGAATAATCGTTTGCGTTGCTGGCATTATTAAGTTCAATTAAACTTTACTTTCTATATAAAATATGATTACACAAGTTATTTCCTTTTTATATAATACAAAATAGACTATTTTTAATACGTATATAATTTTATATACCTATTTAAAAATTAAGCTTTTTAATTTATCCTGAATTATGTAATCGTAACATTTGAAAGACATACATTACATATTCAGTAACAAACTACTTTACCATTTTTTTTTTGCAAAATTTTTTTTTTCCTTTTTATTTAAATAATATTTTAATCTCATTATATGTACGCAGACTATTCAATGAACACATTTTGTGCAAACACGAATTAAAATTTTAATTTGCAAGGTATTGTACACAACCTACAAATGGCAAATGCGTTCTATATTTGGGGGGGGGGGGGGGAAAGCGAAATTACTTTTTTTTTTTTTTTTTTCTTTTTTGTTTTTTTTTTCTTTTCTTTTTTGTTTTTCTTTTTTTCTTTTTTTTTTTTTTTTTTTTTTTTTGCAATGTCATTTTGGGAAGCGAAATTTTTTTTTTTTTTTTTTTTTTTTTCTTAAAATTTTTTTTTTGAAAATTTTTAAAAACAAAAGGGGGTGGCGGCGGAAACCTCGAAATTCTCTCATCGACTTCCGCAGCCGCCCTTTTGCTTGACGTAGCGTTTAATTTTATTTTTATTTTACCTTTACATTTAACACAATTTTTTTTTTTTTTTTTTTTTTAACATATGAAATAATTGAAAATGGAAAGAAGAGAAATTTTTTTTTTTTTTTTTTTTTTTTTGAAAAAATTTTGGTGATGTGGACAATGACGAAGTTAGGACAAACGAATATTTACTGTTATTTATCATAGTGGAATGT
Organism: Omphiscola glabra; assembly: GCA_964017045.1. Classification (NCBI taxonomy): domain Eukaryota; kingdom Metazoa; phylum Mollusca; class Gastropoda; family Lymnaeidae; genus Omphiscola; species Omphiscola glabra. The sequence continues at coordinate 19,357,227 of OZ024811.1, forward strand.
GTGAAGCCCCATGGAATGAAATGTGGAAATGATTGGGACGATAAGTGGCATGGTGTGAAATGGCGAGCAAGATAAAAACAAAAGGGATGATATGAAAATGAACACGATGATGGCTTCCTCCCTTTGACTTTTCCGTGTCCTTGTTAGTCGTTTCTTTTCTGTAAGAAAAAGATGACATTTTGAGCGTAGACACTGTCCAGGGTCTGTGACGCCTTTTTATTTACAAAGTATAAACTTTATTTACAAATTTATATTAAAAACACATGTGTCGGGGGTGGGGAGCAGGAGATGGGAGGGGAGGATGGAGGAAGAGGGGGATAGGGTGAGGGTATCTTTTATTATATAGATACATTTATGTAACAAAGTAAGCTAGAACGAAATTACATTTTAAAATGTTGCATTTATAAACTTTAAAAAAATTAATTTTCTTTACTTCAAAACTCAAGGGATTTTTACAACTATGTTCAGTATACTTAAACAATTTAAATTGTCCTCTTTATTTCAGTTTTTACAATTTATACATTATTTTTAAGGGGAATATTATATTAATAGGCTACTGTCAAAATAATATGTCTTATCGCAACGTTGTCAAGGGTACACTGTAACATTGGCGCCCTAAGCCTCAAGACACGGTCACACTAAATACCAACACATCGTGAAAAAAAACAATTGCTAATCTTTCCTATGCCTATCGTTTTACACGTGTCCACTATTTGTAAAAATATCTTCAGCACAAAAATATTCAAAACGATCATCTACAGGGTGCCCCCCCCCCCCCCCAAAAAAAAAATAAAAAATTTTGAGAACATCTCATGGCAAATTGTTATTTCATATAATTGAGTTAGTATAACGATCTGTCACTTATGGCCACATTAAATCGCTATGATTACGACGTCATAAAATATTTAAAATATTCTTATAAAGATGTTGACCCTAAGCACAGCCATAGAGTCATGCAAAAGTTTGTTAGGCATATCTGATCTCATCTGATCTCATCTAATGGGGTGCTGGGTGGCCGAGTGGTCTAAACTGAGCAAATCTCAAGTTGATGGTCTGGAGTACAATCCCCACCAAAGCCCAGTCAAGCAAACACACCACCAGCACCCCGGGTGGATGGGACTCGTTAACCCTGGACGGCAACTCATCTAAGAGAAGGCAACTCTGAATTCAAAAACCCGGCGATGGATTCCCGATAGGCGGATAACATTGATACAATGAAACATTCCGGCAACTCCCGGGTGGATGGGACTCGTTAACCTTGGACGGCAACTCATCTAAGAGAAGGCAACTCTGAATTCAAACCCGGAGATGGGGAGATGGAGTTCACATGCGCCTAACTGGCAGCAGTGATGCCTCTCGAACATCGAAGATTTGACTTTGTAACGCGCTTCGAGCCTTTAGGGATGAAGCGTGACTTTTCAAATAAACTTTATTATTATTATTATTATATATTTATACAGGTACATAAGTAAATCAGTAAATGTATACAGTTAACACGTGGTGTAATCATATTACATTGTAAGAGATTTTTTTAATTTTTTGGGCCACCCTGTATATCTCAATACGTTTCTCGTGGAATCTTTTCCATAATCAACTGCCTTTGAACAGTCTCGACCACACGCATGTATTTACACAAGAGTTTATTCCGCTCGTCCTTGTCATGTGGTGAACATTTCAGCCAAATTAATACAAGACATGACACAACTTACGAACCAAAAAGTGTTCACAACGGAAGCAGTTATGAGCATACTCTTGACATACATATCTCCCAATTTTTAAATATTTTCGAAACATTTTGTGATGCTATACATACACAAAAAAAGATAAATAACATAATTTTAAAGTTTAAATTAATGACTTCAAACACAACTGTTAGAAACACAATTCTGTTAATATCTTTCAATCAATAAAACTTTTTGTTTCAATTAAAAATGAAACGTAGGAGCCTTTTTTATGAGTTTAAAGCAATGATTCCCAAAGTGGTCTATATCGACCCCCCCCCCCCATGGGTCGAGGACAACTTGCAAGGGGTCCATGTCAGCAAAAAAACAATTGGGGGTCCAAGAAATGAAAATGAGGGTTAACGATAGTGGATCTCATGTTAGCAGGTCATGACTTCTATTTTGGCAATCCATGAAATAGAATAATCCGTATACACAGATAGTACCTATTTACTTACATAATATTACCTTATAAGGTAAGACATATATCTTCCTACATAAATTATACAAGTACCTATAAAGTAAGTATTTTAAAAACATAGATGTTCATGAAACGTGATGAAGAATCATATTACAATTCAAGTTCTTAGGAAAATGTTTTGATATATGAATATAAAATTAAATTTTTGAAAGTGAGTAGCACTATAGCGACTGTCAAAAATACATTTGAAGTTAATGAATTTACAAAAAAAATCAATATCAGGTCTACCCAAAACCGAAAAAAATGGCAAGTGGTCTACAAGACAAACAAGATGTGGGACCTCTGTTTTAAAGCAATCATGTCAATGTTATTCATCCACATTATCAAGTGCAACATTTTGATGTGCAGTTTAAATGGGCAATACCAGTAAAATTATTTATGCTTTTGATCATGTCACAAATAATAATGAGAGACATTTGAGTTCTCTCTTCTAATACTTCTATTTTCATATAGATATTGTGTTTTCAGAACGTGATTCATATTAAGGTAAAAAGAAATGTAAAACTATTATTGATCTGAACAGTTTTGTTTCATTAACTTTATTATGATATTACATTACTTGTGTTGTTCTTTGACGCCTACACACAATATTTAGAATAAAATATTTTTTTTCCCCACGAGATAAATTAATCTATTCTTTACAGATCTAAATAGAGAAATTCTAAAAGTTTCAGATGATTATAAGACAATAATAAAAACCAGGACATCATTTGCTACACACACAGGTAAACGCATGAAACATTATTTATAAGTCTTATTTTTATTTCTAGAACAGTTGTTAATAAATATTATGCTAACCTTAACATTTAACGTAAACTTTGGAATCTATTATACAAATTTAAAATGTGTGATGGCAGGTCTATTTCAAAATATTTCAAAAATTGAGATAATAATTAAGGATCGTTTTTTTTTTTTTTAATTAAGTAAATAAATATCATTGCATAAAGTCTCGAAATCATTTTTTTTTTTTAAATTTTATGTATTTTGAAATTGAATTAATTTATACAAAATGTTCATTCCCTGTTTTTTCAAATTTTTAAAAATATCTTATTATTGTAGAAATGATCAAAGGTATTTTGGCTGAGAACAAACTGCTGAGTGAGGCATCAAAAATATTAACAACCATTATCAAAGGTAAGTACTTCAAATAAATTTTCAGATATATCTCTTTACTTGAATTACTTTTTTTTTTCACATATTTATTTTTATTTAAACAAGAATGATGATTTTGATATTTTAATTAAAATTTAATGTGTATAATTATCTGAAGCAATCACTTTAAGAAAATGTGTGCTTTCAAATCTATATATCACACAAAACAAATTGTGCCACAATTATTTCTTAAAGCAAAAATTTACATAAATATTCAGAAAGCTTTACCCTAAATCTTTTGTGAAATATAATTTATAGTTCGATTTTTTCTTTACATATTAAATGTAAAATTCTATTGAAGTCAGAGATGTTTTAAATATAGCTCATTTTCTATAACATGGTTAAAAAGGCAATAAGCTTTAATTACAAATGGTCTAATTTTTTTCTTCTTATAATAGCAATTTATTGGTAAGCAATCTCTGCAGATTAAAACAAAAGTTTAAAAACGAATGCATTGTATGGTGCATAATTTTACAAAACACCGAAAGAAATGTTTTCTATAAGTCACATATTTATTGCTACCTTAATCGTTACCTTTGTTTATTGATTTGTATGTGTATACTAAAACTTAATGAAAATGCAGAAACCTAATTGCCTGAAGTCGTATATAAATTAACATATAGAACAATATTTCAAACAATAAATTGAAAAAATCAATTATTTTGAGAGCTCTAATTTTTTTAAATAATTTTTTTATATTTTTTAAATTGTATTCGTTTTTTCTGTTTTTTCGCTGATGAAGGCTTCCTGTCGACACGTTCGTTGTTTTGTTGCGTTTCTTTTTTTAGGTTTAACCTTTCTGTGTTTTACTAATTTCCTATCACAGTTAGTAACAAGATGGAATACTCACAAATTTGTGTGTACTGAATATTTTTTTTTTTAATGGCAAAATTTTTAATACACATTGCTATAGATGATATATTAAATTACAGTGGGAAGTTAGAGTAAGACAACAATAGCAAACCCTATAACTAGCCTATATGTACAATCCGAAGATTTTTTTCACGAATCTGAAATGGATTGCAATGTCATTTCGGTAACAACTACAACTCTCTTAGTTCCGAGTTCTATTGAGAATTAACATTGCAATGGATCAACTTGCCTGGTAAAGTGCGGGTATCTGCTGTATTTGGCAACAGAATGTCTGCATAAAATACATTCTAGTCTAAGATGATGTACTGGTGATGACACCTCACTAAAACACATTCATTTTTGTAAAGAAAAAACGTGAAGTTCTTGCGAACGAAGGGCATGGCGGCAGACCAAAATTAACCAGGAATCAAGATTCTCCTGCAAGAATTGCAAAAGTATTTGCGATTCTATAATCGGCTCAGTAAGCAATTTGATGGAGTTTTCATAGCTACTTTATTGTTTCGCGACGATGGAAGTTCTATAAATAATACATTTTTTATTGGTGTGATTTACATTTTGACTCTCATAGTATTTTTTTTTTATTTCTAAGGCTTCATTTCTTTATTGGACCAAAGACCGTCTGATGTTAAACAATTTAATGTTTTGCTTGATCAACTAACAAATCTTAAAGGAGGTGAGGAAGTAACGTATACAGTTATATAGGATTTGTCTCTTTTAAATTAATATTTTACACTAAATTATTTTTTGCCATTATAGTTGTTAAATATTTCTTTCATGTCTTAATTATATTAGACCGATTTCAAAAAGCAATACAATTATCCAAATGAAAAATACAATTTTAAAAAATTAAAATATTTGAAAAGAAGCAACAAAGAAATATTTGCAAGCTTTTAAAAGTGATACGGTTATTTGTTTAGAGAGAGTAACAGAAATGTGTTACACTATATATTTAATAATATTTTTTACAGAAAGTGACAGAAACTAATTGTGCTTTTATATTGTTACATTTATCATTTATTATAAAACTATTATATTTCTTTGAAGACTTCATTTTGGCAAATATGGTAAAAAGGCAGAATCTTCAGTAACCTCCATTACCCATAAACGCAATAGTCTTCGCTATTGTAACTAACATTTTAAAACATTTGTTTTTCCTAATGTAGATTTAAAGACAGCTGAGGGAAATAAAGATGTCAAGGAAGTTTTGAAATTATTGGAGAATCTTACTGGCTTTGTCCAAAGTACAAATCAATTTGTTTTATTTGCATGTTTATTTTAATGGATAAAAAATATTTTGTTTTAATGGCTAAAATATATTTTATTTTATAAATACTATTTTTCTTCACAATAATATTTATTAATTGATTCTTATTGTCATTATATTTGTTAGATATCAGATCTAGATTATTTAAAAATCGAAATAATTTCTGTCGTGATGTTATGATAAATTACATCAAAATACACAGCTCATATCAAAGTTTTAAAATTTATTTCTTAAAGATATTGCAATTTTATAAAAGTTCAGACATTTTAAAAAAGATCATACAATTTGATGTTTCGTGAATGTATTTTAATACACGTGTATGAATGAGAAATTTATTTTATTATATACAAGCGGATGTACCCGGCAAATTTGCCGGGATAGCATTCGCAACTAAGGAACTTCTACAGTCTACAGCCTTATAATTATTCCGATCCCGGTGGGCTCACAATCCCGTCGGTATCCCGCTCCAGATAGTATACCGTTTCACGGTGGGATTCTCATCCCTCTGGATCCCATTTCCAGTAAGATCCCAATCCCGTCGGTATTCCGATCCCAGTGGTATCTCGATAGTTGTCGGATCCCGATACCGGGGTGTCCCGGTCTAAGCATATTGATTTTTATATATAGCTTATATAAGGAAAAATGAAATGGGGCCCCCGGCCCCTTTGGAATGGATACTATTAGTTGAGTACCCTTCGATATTTGAATATGGATAATAAAGTGTATGTGTACTAAGTTTAATCAAGATCCATCTATTCATGTAGGAGTATTTGTTGTTTATTGTATTTATATAGCTCATATATGAAAAAACTACATTTTGGGCCACCGGCCCCAAACGGAATGTCATAAAAAATTCATAACCCATTAAGAGTTCCTTCCGGATAATGATGGATATATGTGCCATATTTGGTCAAGATCCATCCATCCATGTAGGAGTAATAATTCTATAGAACCATATAACTTTCTGGAGCATTCTAGATTGACGTATTTTATCCTCCTCGAACTGTGTAAAAATTGTCTTTTCAAAGTAATTATTCTTAGCATGAGAAAAATTATATAACTAAATGCATTTCTATAACTATAGTACATTTAAGTTAAAAGATGGGCCCCGGGGGCCCATGCCATAACTGTACCGAATTAGTTTTCCCCGAGATGGGGCTTTATAAAAATCATTCAGGTAAATTTAAAATTTGTCCCATTAAAATCTATTGAATAATGCCATAGATATAGCGTTTTAAAGTTATCGAACGTTCTGGAAAATTCTAGATTGGATATTATTAGTTTTAAATCCACCGATGTTTCAGTACGGGCAGTGAAGAGCATTGCTACCACCCTTGGCCTATATCCATCAATTCACATAGAACCTTTAGTGTTGTCTAAGCATTCTAATAATTATATAGCTTATATTAGGAAAAATGAAACGAGGCCCCCGGCCCTAGAGGAATGGATATTATGAGTTCGGTACACTTAAGTATTAGAATATGGATAATCAAGTGTATGTGTACTTAGTTCGGACAAGGTCAATCCATTAATGTAGGAGTATTTAGCTTATTGATATTTGTATAGCTCATATAAGAAAAAACAATTCGGGGCCCCTGGCCCCACATGAAATGTTTTTAAAAGTTCTCAACCCCTTCAGAGTTCCTTCTGGATAATGATGGATATTGGTGCCAAGTTTGGTCAAGATCCATCAATCCATGGAAAAAGCCTTTGTGGAACAGACAGAAACAGACCCACAAATTTTCACTTTTATATATATGCATATATATTTGATATATGATTATATTTGCAAATAAGGACAATTTTAAATTTTAATTTTTTGCCTTTTTTTTTGTTTATTAAAGAAATTGTGTCAGAGTGGAACAATATTTATCAATCTTCGATTTTCGAGGTCACAATTAAAGAAGTGACTAGTGTTCTAAAAGGTTTGTAATATATTATATATTTTTAGAATATTGCATTTTTAAGCAAGAAATAATTTTTAAATTTTTTAAAATTTCAAAATATTAGCTAAACTTCAAAACAAATGTGTACTGAATAAATCAATAATTTTTGTGTTCAATCTAATAAGTAGCATTTTATTATAACTTGCAAAATATGATTGCAAAAATTCGTTCCATTTTTTTTTATGGTTTTACTTCAAAAATTTGTTATTTTGCATTTTCTTCCCAATATCGTATAAGAATATAAGACCCATTTTTACTGGATTAAGACTGTGAGGAATATTGAAATATATTAATACTTATGTAAAATAAGAAAAACGTATGGCATTTTATTTCATTTATTTAGATAAAATAAATTTACTTAGCAGTTAAACGACCTATTTCTTTCAATTAATAACGCATGCTTTTATACAGTGTATTAAAAATAATAAAAAAATTTAAACAATGGGAGCTTTTTTTTCCATATAAAACAATCATTTCAAAATTATTTAGACCAATTATCAGGAGCAACTTGCCGGTGTCAGCCTTAAAAAGTACAACGCTATTTTATGTAAATAAAACATTTCAAAAATAATAACTATGAAAGTCATTTAAGTCCCCCTCTATTTTTTAATCATTTGGATATTGTGCTTAAATATGAGTATTTTTGTGAGACAAAACTAATGTCAAACTAATTTTCATGCAACTTGTTTTGTCTTAAGATGCTTTCTAAAAAAAAATAGATTAAATATTGTTTTTTTTACAGACCTAAATAGAGAGATACAAATCAGTTCAAATGCAGTCAAGACAATAATACAGATCAATGAGTCATTTGATAAACGCACAGGTAAGCTAGTGAAATATTATCTTTAAGTGTTATTTTTAATTCTAGAAAGCATGTAAGTAAATGTCGTAACCTTAACATTTCACTTAGACATCAGTGTATGTCAAACATATTAAAATATCGTAAAAGTATATCCAACTATATTTTGTTTTTAAACTTTATATGATAATTATCAGTTTTTGCTTTAAAATTAAATGAACGAATATCATTGTTTAAGTGCATATTCTTTTGTATATAATATATTTTAGTAGATTTGATTTTAAAACTACTTTCTCTCTTTCCAATTTTTTTTTAATTTTTTTTTTTTTCGAAATAGAAATATTTCAAAGTTTATTGGCTAAGATCAACCTTCAGTTTGAGACACGAAACAAAATAATTGACATTATCAATGGTAAGAATTTTGAACGAATTTTTATAGTTTTATTAGAAAAGTCTACATTTATTTTTTTAAATATAATTTTTATTGTTTTATTAGAAAAGTATACATTTATTTTTAAAATATAATTTTTATAGTTTTTTTTATGTATTCGTATCTTTAAATTAGGGGAAACAAAGATCATTTGTTTAATGTATTCGCATATTTAAATAAGTGGAAACAAAGATTAGTTGTTTAATATAATCGAATATTTAAATAAGTGGAAACAAAGATCATTTGTTTAATTATAATCGCATATTTAAATAAGTGGAAACAAAGATCATTTGTTTAATGTAATCGCATATTTAAATAAGTGGAAACAAAGATTAGTTGTTGCAATCGTTTCGTTAAATAATGAGCTTTGCATAAAATACATTTCAAAGCGCATGTTTCCCTCTCTCTCACTTTTTAGACTTCCTGATACAGATAAGTAACAGATTACCAGAAAAAGAACAGATAATTGCACTCATCTATAAAACAACGAGCGTTGATATAGGTAAAAAAAAAAAAAGATTATTAATAAATACATATTTTCCTACTTTAAAAAATGTATAAGTTAAATACTTGTAGAAATGCAACAAAAGAAACAAAAGGCACACTGAATTATAATTTCGTATAATAAATTATATTACAGCTGTGCGCCAAAATCCAATGAACGCAGCGGAGAGAGAGAACTATTTACTGCTAATAGAAAAACTTATTGTTCTTTTGAAAGGTATTTGTTTTTTATTCTCTTTTTACATACATAAAGATGTTTTGTGTTCTAAACTTAGAATTTGTAATTAATTTATAATATCTCTAAAAAAATATGGCTACATTTCGCTTATACGACAATATTTTGAACAAAAAAGAATGCAAAAGGATATTGTTAAATAATTAAAATGCTATTTATATACCATATATTAAGTACATGTCTGGAGAGGCCTCGCTAGGGTTGGTGTAACCCAGTTCGTTCAACTCAATGGGTCTCTCGCCTTTGGTATCACCCCCACCCCCAAATCTTCACTTGAGCCGTGAAAAATTTTAACCAGATCCTTTTCATACAGAATCGCATATAGTATCATTTGCAAATGAAAACCTAAAGCAAAAAAAATTATTTTTTTAAAATAATAATAATAATAATAAAGACAATAAAAATACAGCGTTTAAAATGACTTTTAAAAAAATTATTTTTATTGAAACACCAATCTGATCAGTTAAACCTAATTGACATGTTATTAGAAATTGCAAGACTGTCAACTATTGAATCAGAGTACACATTCTATACCTTATCCCGTGTCTTCAAATATGCAAGATTGTCAGCCATTGAATCAGAGTACACTTTCTTGACCTTATCCCATGTCTTCAAATGTGCAAGACTGTCAGCCGTTGAATCAGAGTACACATGCTTTACCTTATCCCGTGTCTTCAAATATGCAAGACTGTCAGCCATTGAATCAGAGTACACATTCTATACCTTATCCCGTGTCTTAAAATATGCAAGACTGTCAACCATTGAATCAGAGTACACAGTCTTTACCTTATCACATGTCTTCAAATATGCAAGACTGTAAACCATTGAATCAGAGTACACATTCTTAACCGTATCACTTTCAACTGACAAAATCGCGAGACAAGAAATATTCTAAAAAAACTCATTCATAACGAAGGGCATCAGGAGCATGGGCCGAAGCTCTTATGGGCACCCATTCCGGGAATCCGTCATTCGAACCCTCCTCTCCCAGAGCGGAGGTGCCCACGAATCAGCACCCCTGACGTGTTTCAACCAAATGGTGAACGATCAGCGCAAAAAGGGTACCTCCATTTTAATGTGTCTTTACTTAGTTGGGGGTGGACTCATACTTCTGATTATGACTGTAACCGCCACCCCCCGTGGGTTGAACGTAAGCCTTTATTTTTCTTGCCGATGGAGATAGGGGAGGAATGTTCACTGATACCTCAGAACGGTTGACCAGTATGGATCCTATCAGTTTTAAATTATAAAACGCTACTAAGCGAACCAGGCGATTACGATAAAAACTACGTTACAAACAAAACAAAACAAAAATTTTAAAGATCAAGGAGGAAACGGTTGCCAAAAGAAAAACATACGCTACAAGGAAGACAATGTGTAGTCACCGGTAAAGTATTTCTATCTTAGATATTGTAAAGAACCTTGGTCGTCTCTGCTCTCTAATCAATCTGCAACCTTGTTCTAATCAATCTGCAACCTTGTTCACTCTGTCTCTCGTCTACACTAATGTGACAACTCAAAAATGGTTATAGTCTTTGAACATTTATTTGTCTTATCCTTTGACTTCACTTTCTCTCGCTCTCTCTGTCGTACTCAACTCCGACTGTCACGGTCCCTCTCTACTCCCGTCCGTCCACCTGCCTACCCGGCTGAGTTCTCCCCGGCTGAGTTCTCTTAGTCCCGTCCTACTGTCCCTTTTATAAGTCCCAAGTTCCCAGGGCCCCAATCCCCTTCTTATGTAACACACCGCGTAATAGGTCATAAACCAACGCCGCCATTCCGTCGCGGCAATCTGACAAGCTTGACACTTTGTTTGATGTAGGACTCCCCCACCATCCCTTACGGGTCGACTATGGTCTGGACACTCCACGGGTCGACTATTGTCTGGACACTCCACAATACCCCCAACCAACAAAACAATGTCGTCCCGACATTACGTAACATCCTCACTACTATTACGGGTGACTGATCTCTAAATGGCTTTAAGTGACTTAGACCTTCAGCTCATTTGAAAACAGTACAAAGTAATGTACGCTACGTCATCCCATTTACGGTCTCCTAAACGGTTCTGGTCAAGGTCAGATTCAACTTGCGTCACAGTCGGAGCATTTATACATTCACACAGTCAGACAATTAGGGTAGAACAAGGAATGATACATAATTTTGAAAATCAGCGAAAAGTAAAACATTTAGAAAATCAATTAACAGGCAGTGACCCATTATGACATAAAGTTGAAAACTAAATTAACCAGCTAATCAAAAATCATAATGACAACATGTCTAGTAAAATGCCAGAACCGTCTAAAGGTCCAAATGCAGGAAAAATAATTGGTTACAAAAACACTTTAAACTAACTCAAACCCTTCATTCTTAAAGGTCATACGAGGTCACCAAGAAAAACATGTTATAAAATTAAACAATCTTTCGACCGCAAATTAAAATTAATCATTACATGATTAGAACATTATCCATGTATACATTTCTCCAACCGTCACCCTCTGGTGCCTCGAGAAAAATAACCATCAACATTAATTCACTATAAATCTATGTATACAAAAAATGTCATGCTATACGATGAATCTAAGTGTCCCAGAACACACTACGCTTCCTGCAGAACTCGTGGAATCTCCGGAGTGGTTCCCATCAAATTGTCTCTTAGGCAAGCTGTTTGTAACTTTAAAATCCAGTCTGGTGGATCATTGTCATAATGCTTCATCCTATAGTGGCCTTCATGATGAATAATTTTGCATGTCATTCTTCCCTCTCCCCGAATCTCGAATAAATTATTACGTAGCTTTCGACTGATGACACGAGGACCACACCACTTATTAATTGTGCTCAACTTCTGATTTCGACTCACTTTGTTCGTTGAGTCTGAACACTGGACTACGTCACCCACGTTGAAAGGGCGCACTACTGCTCGAGCATTGGGGTCACTTTTCTGTCGCTTCACTGGTCCATCTGGAATTGCCTCCATTTTCTCCCACTTAGAATTTACCTCACCACACAACTTGATTGATTTATTACCCACATTCCTGAGCTTCGTCGATGGCATCTCAGGACGGGGTAACACGTTAACCTGGACAGCAGCCATGCTTGTCCACTGGCTTTTACCTGGACGCTGTCTTTTGTTGTGTGTAGTGACCGTGTTCACTCTCACACTGAATGGTGCCGGGAACTGTCGACGTTTGGACGCACTAAAATAACTTTGATCTGATGTACACCTTGCACTCGGATATTTAGCCACAATCGGCACATTGTGAGAATCCAAGCTCAGTCCTTGGCTGACTGAGAAGGAAAAATTATAATGACCCAAAAAGTCAAAACCCAGGTAACCGTCTTCTGCTATATCTGCCACATATACTGTCCAGGGATACACTTCATCTCCAATCAATAATTTAACGTCACTCACCCCATTAAAATTCACTGGTGCTCCAGTTGCTGTCTGTAGATACACGGGTGAGAAATGATGATGAATCTTAGGTCGCTGATGTCGTGGAATTTCAAAAAATCGTTTTCTCGAAATAACGGTCACCGCCGCACCTGTGTCCATTAGAAACTCTGTCCTAACACCACACACTTTCACAGGCACAAACACAGCACTAGGACGAATGTTTTGACCATTTGATGAAATGTGATTTAGTTTCAGCCGATCAGTAATTTCTCCTCCTTTGCTCCTGTTTGGACAATTACGGCCAATATGACCGATTCGGTCACACACGAAACACCTGGGTTCCGCCCTACGAATACCTCCCGTTTCTCTTGCCGGCTGGTTGACTGACTCCCGCTGCCATGTGATGAATGCTCTAAAGTTAGCGAGTTCTCTGTTCAACGTGTCAAGATTATCGCTGCCTGTCTGTTGTGTCGATGCACAAATGTTCACCTTAAAATCCATAATTTGGTCAAGGACAGATCTGGCTCCGTCAACAGATGGAGAATGTGCCAAAATTCCAACCTGCATCGCTATGGACTGGTCGGGTATTCCTCTCAAAAACTGCTTCAGGCCAATAGCATCACGCGTTGTTTTATCCGCTGTAGGATAACTCTTGGCTGTCAACCGTTTGATGTCTGAGGCGTAATCGACAGTGCTTTCATTAGTCTGGAGCGCTCTCCTCTCTAGTGCATTCTGATAAAATGCTGTGGTTTGACGGTCCTTAAATCTTTCTGTGAGAACCTCCTTAAAATCCGCATAGCTCTCTCTGTCTGACTCTTCTAATTCTCCGAAAGCAAACTCTGCTGCGTCACCTTGCAACAAAACCACCAATGACAGAAGTTTCTCCTCTGGGCTCCATTTTAAAAGTTTAGCGATCGTCTCAAACTTTTCTATAAATGTTTGCCAAGCTGAATGTCCATTAAATGTTGGCATGTGATAAGTTAGTAGTGAGTTCATCTCTAGGCCGGTTGGAGTATGTGCATATCAGGTCCAGTGTAAGAAAATGAAAACAGCGACCTCTTCAGTGACGTTGCAAGGTTACCATCCCACCGCTGCCACCATTGTAAAGAACCTTGGTCGTCTCTGCTCTCTAATCAATCTGCAACCTTGTTCTAATCAATCTGCAACCTTGTTCACTCTGTCTCTCGTCTACACTAATGTGACAACTCAAAAATGGTTATAGTCTTTGAACATTTATTTGTCTTATCCTTTGACTTCACTTTCTCTCGCTCTCTCTGTCGTACTCAACTCCGACTGTCACGGTCCCTCTCTACTCCCGTCCGTCCACCTGCCTACCCGGCTGAGTTCTCCCCGGCTGAGTTCTCTTAGTCCCGTCCTACTGTCCCTTTTATAAGTCCCAAGTTCCCAGGGCCCCAATCCCCTTCTTATGTAACACACCGCGTAATAGGTCATAAACCAACGCCGCCATTCCGTCGCGGCAATCTGACAAGCTTGACACTTTGTTTGATGTAGGACTCCCCCACCATCCCTTACGGGTCGACTATGGTCTGGACACTCCACGGGTCGACTATTGTCTGGACACTCCACAATATTTAGCGGAAGCTGTAACCATGTTCCTTTACCATAGATCCTGACATCATTGCCTATTTTTTACGCCATTTTTTTCATGCGTCGCATCGGATTTAGGTAAGAGTAACAACTTGCTTGCTTCTTAAATCGCCTCAAGAGGCAAATTCATCCTTGTTCGCGGATTGACTTGATGGGCAGAATACAACAAGCACGCAAGACCATAAAGAATGGACTTTTTTTTTATAGCATATTGCAAGACTGTCATTTTCGACATGAAGCATATGGCCAGACGGAGAGAAATAATTGCAGGCTTAATGAAAAAATTGGGAGACATTATTGGAAGCCTTGTGAATTTTAATGCATTACTATTTCACCAGTCTTCGAAAGGTCGTCGGCTTGGCACGGTGACGCTTTTGACTTGGGAAGAACGATAAAACATTTAAATCGTTAACTATTATAAATGTAAACAGAGACACTTGCCGTTAAGTAAAAACAGCATTGCGTAATTGGAGATGGCATAACGGCTAATTTTGGCGTTTTTTTTTTGTGTGCGTTTTTTTTCTGAAATCAACACCATAAAGTACTTAACCCGCTTAGAGTCACAAACGCTTAGAGGTTTTGTAACTAAAATTATAACAAAACACAACAGTGACTCTGTCTGGCGGCACCATGCCCTTGCGGCAACCTTGTTCTTGTGGCTCTCGGCACTTGTGGGGTTATGGGGGTACTACACGGGCAATCCTGCTCTTGTATTTAACTTAAATATGTGATGAAACCGACTCAAAAGTGCTTTGCTCAATTTGGATTATTCAGTTTTATGTAAACATCGCTAAATTTTGCTAACAGTGCTAAAAAGTTTGACTTAAAATGACTTGTCAGTATATTTCAGTAAGAACTTTAGCATATTCCCGAAAACAAAAATAAACATTGTACAAAGACTTGTGAAACTTGCTATAAGATGTGAAACAAAGTATCCAAAATGAAGAGAAAACTGTTGGGGATGTCACAAAATGAGCTAAAGCGTTAAAAATAGGCTAATGTATTATGTTCAAATGACATTTATTCAACGTCATGAAAACAGGCGTATTAGATATTGATGGCCAGAGAAAAAAGTGAAAACTATAAACAAGATTATTGTGTGATTTTGACATTTTGATTTGGGAATTATATCGGGTAATATATCTAACTGTACCACATGACTAAACTGTATATTGGAATGGTGACTTATCTTAAATTAAAGTACACAACCCAAAACTGCTTTATTAAATTTGTACATTTTATTTTCTGCTAAATTACCAGTTTTTTTTTAAATTCCAAAATCCAAAAAGCAACAGATTCCTAGGTACATACAATTAATTTTTTAGATGATATTTTTGATTCTTGTATTTGCCTTCTGTTTCGTTTCAAGATGTGCTGAAAATGTGGGATTATCTACATAGCTCCACATACGAGGGAACTTTCTACGACGAGATTACCCGAATTTTAAAAGGTATTTACAATATCTGTTGTTTTTTTTCCTTGATCATTTTCTAGTGCTTTTACAGAACAATACAGCTCTTGTGAAAACTTTACCAACACCTTTAAATTGATTTCGGTATTTACCGGAGGATAATCGTAAGGAAGTTCGTAGCTTTATAGATAGGGTTTTGTGTGGCATGCGCTACTTTGGTTCTGATCATGGATGTTGTTACCCAGAAAAAGAAAAAATGCCGATACCGAATTCATACATTCATTATGCAGGCTCGCACCTAGTTAATTCTTGGCCCCGGGCAGCTGACAGAGCTCGGGCCTCTTTCGAGTTTCATAGATGTGCGTATATTTTAAAAACTTAAAAAAGGGCGGGCACCTATCTAGCTTTGGCACCTGAAAAGCGCATGGTTGCCCCCCCCCCTTTCAGGTACGGCCTGCAGTATGGCCTATAATTTCTCCCTCTGTTATGACAGCTGATATGTTGATATCCATTCAAAAGAAAAGCGTATATATATATTGCGGGAGTTAACGTGTTCCTTTTGTCTGTTGTCTTGAAATCCAGAAGTCATTTTTACATTACAACAGCAAGCTTGCCAGCTCAGAGCTAATAAAACACGCATGACCAAATAAAACATTGTAAAGAAACAAAATAAAAGAGAGAAGCATCTACTAAACAAGAGATTCGTGTTTTTTTTTAGAAAGTCGACCCTGCATAACGCATTCCGAAGAGACAGCGGATAGTCAAATGTGAAGCCGTTTTAACACTGCGTCTATGAATACAACCAAAAGATGCGTCATTTCAGGGGGGTTTTCAGGGGGGGCGACAAAATCAAAACTTGGTCTACCTGTCAAGTTTTTTATCACTGGAGGCGCAACAGTGCATAGCAAAGTCTATATAAAAGTAGCTTGGTTAATTAAGAAAATTTACTAATTTCTTATAATTATTTTCTTTGAAACGTTTGTTTTTAAATTTACAAATCTTGAACATTTTTAACTCAACCCCTCTCCCCCCCCCCCAAACATCCTAAAAAAAGATACTACACAGGTTAGTTTAGCAGATGGGTCAACTAAGGACTACAGCAGGAGAATATTTGTCTACGTTCAAAAAATAGATGGTAAGATACATTTGTTAAATGTGTAAACATTGTTAAGTTACTATCTTAAATTCCCGTTCTTTGTGTTAGATCTGCGCAAGTTTTTTTTTTAACAACTTATAACCTGCATGCATTTGTTTTTTGTTTTTTTATGTCCCTATATTTCTCGAGGCTTCGTGGTATTTGTTACACAATCCTTTTATGTAATCGATGACACGAGTTATTGTGTAATATGGGTCTGGTGGATCTAACATTGTAATAGATGTTTGGGACCCTTCGATGAAGCCACATTAAAAAAAAATTTAAGAGTAAAAAAGCTCCGTTTTTTTTTCCTTTTAAATTACAAGTCTAATTTGTTTTTAAGAAAACACCCCGTTGTCACTCCTCTAAGACAATAATATGCCGGTGTGTTGTAAAACTCTGTTTCTTTCATCTAAGCCATTACAAAGCTGTTGTGTTGTAAAACTTTGTTTCTTTCATCTAAGCCATTACAAAGCTGTTGTATTGTAATGTAAACCTCCATTACTTGGCTCTAAGCCATTACAAAGCTGGTGTGCTTGTAAAAACTCAGTTTGTTTCCTCTTAGCCATTACAAAGCTGGTGTGTTGTAAAACTCCATTTCTTTCCTCTAAGCCATTACAAAGCTGATGGTTTGTAAGAAGTAGATAACCACGACAGTTGTAAAAGTGCAGGTTTATTCATTTCCTGAATTCACTCGTATGCATGTCAGTCCCTAAATGTGAATTAAATAATCGTTAGCGTTTCGAATAATTATACATGTCCGACAATTCAATATGCTATCTGAAAAAATAGTAGCTCCTTTCATCCAATAAATATCTCCTCTCTTATATATATTATGCTTCTGGTATGACTCGTGGGCTGCTTCCCAATTTACTGCTTCCATTCCGGGTTCCTTTCTATTCAGCGAATTTGGGATTGAGAGTATACCATAAATAATTCGATATGTTTGAAAGAAAATATGGTTCAATAATGAGTTCAATAGCGCACAAAATATTATTCCCGATAACTACGCTAAGTGATATACTTTTTATTTAAAGCAACTGCGTTTGGCGCGTAAAATTTTCTTTCGGAAAATGAAATCGTCTCAGTTTAAGTATGGTGTAACAAATATTCGGTCTAAAAGTTGTTGGGACATCAAAATATTTAATATAATTCACGGGCATGAAATAAAAAGTGTGCAGTGACGTATCATGGAGCCGGGAGGTGTGTGGCGTGAGTTCAAGTTTAGTCAAGTAACTCTAGTAGATGGGAAGTTCACGCATTGCTGCCGCCAATGTTTGTCGAGCTATATCTAGTATACATGTATTTATATACCTAGAACGAAAAACTACAGTAACAATAATCATAATACCACAAATGTGTAAACTGTTCAATCTTCATGTCTAATATCTAACCGAATCTACTCTAACGATTGGCTACTACAAAAAAAAGTACACACAATGTTCAAAACCAATGCAAAGCTCAACATGGCTAAGAGTTATCTTACTGCAGAAAGGAAAGCAAACCCCGTTCATACACGTAACACGACAATACGAATAATTTACAAAACAAAATTAAACTACAAAACGTAATCTGATTCTGACTAGTGTTTGTCTTTATTTCATAATGTAACAGTTTTTTTTTTTTTTCTTTTGCAATTTGTATTCATAATTTTCTTCTAAGTAATCGTAACACCGCTTTAAGAAGCTGTTTTGTAACTATTGCAACGAGAATTTATAATCGGCATTTTGAAAATTTCTGAAAATTTTACAATTCAAACTATTTGAAGATAAACTGCAAATAACATTCAACATTTTCTTTACTAACGCTATTACCGAAAAATAGTTTTTTTTAATTGCCTATATCGTATCATTATCACATCATTATCATATCATTATCTATCATTATTATATCATTATCATATCCTTATCATTATCATATCATTATCATATCTTATCATATCATTATCATATCATTATCATATCATCATATCATTATCATATCATTATCATATCATTATCATATCATTATCATATCATTATCACATCATTATCATATCATTATCATATCATTATCATATCATTATCATATCATTATCATATCATTATCATATCATTATCATATCATTATCATATCATTATC
Organism: Omphiscola glabra; assembly: GCA_964017045.1. Classification (NCBI taxonomy): domain Eukaryota; kingdom Metazoa; phylum Mollusca; class Gastropoda; family Lymnaeidae; genus Omphiscola; species Omphiscola glabra. Next base: position 19,376,301 of record OZ024811.1, read on the forward strand.
ATATCATTATCATATCATTATCATATCATTATCATATCATTATCATATCATTATCATATCATTATCATATCATTATCATATCATTATCATATCATTATCATATCATTATCATATCATTATCATATCATTATCATATCATTATCATATCATTATCATATCATTATCATATCATTATCATATCATTATCATATCATTATCATATCATTATCATATCATTATCATATCATTATCATATCATATCATTATCATATCATTATCATATCATTATCATATCATTATCATATCATTATCATATCATTATCATATCTTTATCATATCATTATCATAGCATTATCATAGCATTATCATAGCATTATCATACGTATTCTTTGTGTCAACTAGTTAACAATCAGGTTTGTTTGTATCTTCTGCATCATCATATGTTTTTTTTAATGTACCAATCATATATTATAGTTCACATGCTTCTGGTATAATTAAAACAGTTTATTTGTCTAATTTCTTTACATTTTTTAGAAATATTTCAGGAAGAGGGAAAAAGAATTCCAAATACAGGGCACAGCCCTCTGTCAGGATCTCTTTTCATTCATATTCTCCGAGGTAATACAAATATATATATAATATGGTAGTAATTATGGTGTTTAGGATGAAGGATTTTGAATTGATGATGAAGTGTGAGGCTAGAGGCCATTGTTCTGGAGTTAGAGGTCAGTGTTCTGGGACTAGATGTCATTGTTTTGTGGCTACAGGTCATAGTTCTGGGGCTAGAGGTAATTGTTCTGGGTCTAGAGGACATTGCATTGGGGTTAGAGGTCATTATTCTGGGGCTAGAAGTCATTGTTCTTGGTCCAGGGATCATTGTTCTGGAACTACAGACCATTGTTCTAGGGATAGAGGTCATTGTTCTGGGGCTAGAAGTCATTGTTCTTGGTCCAGGGATCATTGTTCTGGAACTAGAGACCATTGTTCTAGGGATAGAGGTCATTGTTCTGGGGCTAGAGGTCATTGTTCTTGGTCCAGGGATCATTGTTCTGGAACTACAGACCATTGTTCTAGGGATAGAGGTCATTGTTCTGGGGCTAGAGGTCATTGTTCTAGGGATAGAGGTCATTGTTCTGGGGCTAGAGGTCATTGTTCTGGAACTAGAGGTCATTGTTCTGGAACTAGAGGTCATTGTTCTGGAACTAGAGGTCATTGTTCTGGAACTAGAGGTCATTGTTCTGGAATTGGAGACCATTGTTCTAGGGATAGATGTCATTGTTCTGGGGCTAGAGGTCATTGTTCTGGAACTAGAGGTCATTGTTCTGGAACTAGAGGTCATTGTTCTGGAACTAGAGGTCATTGTTCTGGAAATAGAGACCATTGTTCTGGAACTAGAGGTCATTGCACTGGGGCTAGAGGACATTGCACTAGGGCTAGAGGTCATTGCACTGGGGCTAGAGGTCATTGCACAGGTACTAGAGGTCATTGCATCTGGGCTAGAGGTAATTTACGGGAAATTATCAGGCAATGTGGGAAGTAAAAGATTCTTGATGTTTGGTAAAAAGAAGCATTACAAAATTTTTTGTACATTGTTATCAAAGTGTGAGTCTAATTTATGCTACTTCTTTTTCAGATATCCAGAAATTAGGCGAAGAGGAAAACACCAACTTAGATCACTTTAATACATTAATTAGAGAGATTTTATCTTTCTATGAAGGTATACAGCAATTATAAAATTAAATGTAAAAATAAATCGCCTATTTGTTCATCTAATTGAAGAAGTACTTACGTTTAGAAGAAAACGAAATTAAAGTTAGCCTTTGATTGGCTACCTTAGCGCAATAAATACATCTCCAAGCAAAGCCTACTCAGAGAGTTGTACGAGTAGGGCCAAATATTTACAAAGGCCTTAAGTTACCTTAGTTATGTGGTCCATTCAGAATAAAAAAACTAAATTATTTTAAAGAAAGTACACTCTTAAAGCCAAAGAGGCGTAGCTAGAGTGTTTGGCGCCATGGGACGAGATTTGCGCCCGGGGACAAGGTTCATTTTAAAGCGCCTCTTTTGTCTTTTTTCAGCCCTCAGACCCATTATTTTTATCAATAAAATTATATCAAATGACATTTTGGCGCCCCTAACTAGCTGGCACCCGGGGACATCTGTCCCCCCTGCCCCCCTTCGCTACGCCTCTGTAAAGCCAGGTTAAAATATTTGAAAAAAGAAAATTATAAATAGTGCAATTAGCTAATTCTACATCAATTGTATCCATCATTGAAAAAGTCCCCCCCCCCCCCCCCAAAAAAAAAAACAACGCAGTATGACTTCAGAAGTACTTATCTATTTTTATATCTTTTTTGTTTTTAAATTTTAAAATCACATTTTATACCATTCCAACAGGCACCTCAGATGACAAGGAGTTAAAGACACAATTACAAAATATTTACATTGATTTTAAAGGTAACCTTATATTTTACGTTAAATATATAGAGAAGCGATTTAGTATTTTTTTAAACTTTTTTATCTTAAACATTGTTTAAAGTTAAAGCTAGTTGTTTAAGAAATCAAAATTGTTTTTAGAAACAAATATATGAATTCATAAATTTTCTATAAAATTAGCTGCTGTGAATTTATATAATATATACATTAATTAATTGTCAAAATAGTATTTTTAAATATGGCCTCTTTTTTTTAAAATTCATGATACTGGGACTTTAATTTTCATAATTGTATTTTTTCGGCTAATACGTTTTACGAAGATATTCGTTGTTTTTTTTTTTTTTTTTTTTTTTTTTTTTTTTTTTTTTTTTTTTGCATTGCACGAAATAATTTAAATATTCTCATTTAGATTGCTATTAAAGACATATTTTATTACTAATTTAATTTTAAATGTTTATTTTTTTTTGAGAAATTTGCAAATTTATAAGAAAAAGCTTATAACAAACAATTCAATATTTAAATATCTTATCAAATATTTAATGTTCTGAAAAGTCATAATTTTGTTTGTTTGATAAATTAAAATTGTCTATGATTTAATTGAGTTTTCTGTTTAAGAAAAATGTATCGTTTGATTTATAGTTTATATATAAATATATATATATTAATTACTTGCAATCTATTTTTTTTATATTATATTTTAAGCCCTTACGCCGATACTTAAGGTCAACAAAGACTCAAAAATTGAGGAGACGTTCATTTTGAGATTTAGGCAACTAGTTAAAGGTAACTTTTAAAAACAGGAAAGTCCTAACGTGAATATAAGCCACACTCTTCAAGTTGGAGGTATTTTAAAAACAAATATTTTGGTAAATTTGGAGAAATAGTACCGTTGCCGCCATCTTGGTTGCCGCGACCTGCGAACTTATATTCTTAATGTATCCCTAAACCTGACCTGAACCCTAATTCTATCCCTTAATCCAACCTGAACCCTAAACGTATCCCTAACCTGGGATTTGACCCTATCGGAACCAGGGTTTTGACCCGATCGGAACCAGGACAAAACACGCAAATGATGTCAGAGTACTACCTCTCCACATTAGCCAATATTTAACAAAAATATCTTTTATCTTATACTTAAACTTAAAGAAAGTGCAAACATTCAAATGTAACACATTTCAATTATCGTTTTTTCTTTCTTTCAGACAATTGGCTTGCATTTGTCGACGACAAACACATGAAAGAAACTGATCTATTTTTAGCGCAACTGAAAGGTAAGTAACTATAGAGAGCAGATTTATTGCGACGGACATAGAGAATAAATGAAGCCATGCATTGTGTTCACATTTATTGCAATGATTTCCACCCTTCAGTTGAAAGTTAACATAGTTAATACTCATATTCTCATAACGTCCAAAATACCTTCTGTCAGTGGTAATGTCATTTAAAATTATGGGTTGATAAAGTGAGATTTATTGCATGTGAGACCCCTCTGTGATAATGGGATTTCAAAAATGTACAATTTGTTTTATAAAGGATGACTTAACATATTGTAAAAAAAAAATATGTAAAGAAACAAATTGTTACGATTAGAAAATACTTTACTGAGAACCTTGGGAAGAGACAACACAATGTATTTGAAGAGCTCTTTCTGATGATTTAAAAAATGACACTTTGGTATCCATTGCTTTTCTGGTCATTTTTTGTTGTTGTAGATATTGACATTAAAAAAAATAAAAATATTCACACTTACCACTATGTTGAATTTAGAATGAAAAATACATCCTGCCCCAAATTTTTCCTGCACACATGTATAATTTTTTTATTAATTTGATAGGTCTTATAGATGAAACAGAGAAGAAAGTGTTTAAAGATGGAGTACATGTATTTCATGAAATATTGCAAGGTATATTATTGCACGAAAATATTTTTTTCCTATCTGAGTAATAGCTAAAATTATTTTCGCTAAATACATTTCTTGCAAAATAAATATAACATAACTTCAATGTTTTTCTTTATCTAAATACAAATTCTCTATTTTTAAAATTAACGGACATGATTATGTATCAAAAAGAAATAAAACATAATATTTTAAATTAAAGCGGGAGGTACACCTAGAAAAATGGAAAAAGGCCAATTTTCGATTTAGCAGTAACCATTGATATCAAATTAAAGTGAATTTGATTCTGCACAATTATGTGTAATTATTTTTGGTTTAGGTTAAATAGTTCTTGATATATGAATTTTTTGTCAGAAGGGGACGTATCAGAATTTACTCCCTCAAAAAAAATTATACTTTTTCTGAATTAAGTATTTGAAAACAAGGATGACCTTCGCAATAATTTTTTAACAAACGTTGAAGATGAATTACGCTTGACTAAAATTAAAATACCCAAGTAAAAGTATTTTTTGTCACACAATATGCCACGCCCAACCAGAACAGATCAGAAAATAAATTGAAAGACATCTATGGAGTAAATGATTATCATTTAGATTAATGTGAAGAGTAAGACATTTCATTTTAAATGTTTATAATAAATCCAAATAATTTTAGTAAATATTTAGATAGTTATAATCAAAATGAGAATGAATCGATGAATAGTGTTTTATTGAAAATGTGCCCTAAGAACAAATATAACATTTTAAGAGCTGTCAACATTGATGTTGCATTAGCAACCCTTCTTTTCAATGATGGATCCAAAATGGTTACCTGAAATTTGATCGAAAGAAATTTCGTCGACAGAAAATCTATCGACGGAAAATTGATCGAACTGAAATTTGGTCAAATCTTTTTTTAAAGTTCACAAGTTAAAATGTTCGTCAAATTTCTTTTTGAACTCACTATACTATACAGTAAAACAAAATAATGCGTTCAAAAAGAAATTTGACTCAAAATGTGAACGTGTAAACTAAAAAAAAAAGATTTGATTGAACAAAGTTCCGTTCGATAAAATTTCCGTCGATCAATTTTCCGTCGACGAAATTTATTTTGATAAAAATTTTCGGATCCGATCCAAAATATAGGTGCTTCTCTAAGAATTTTGCAGCTTTCCTTTGGCCTCTTTACTTTCAATTATTTTATTACGATGGATGCTAAGCAGATATCGAAGCCACAAAAACAAATGACTAAGTCCGTAGAAATTACAAGAACCAGAAGAATGCTTAAATTAGGGTTAGAAGAGTAAAAAGTTGAAGCTAAATGATTTCCCGATCCTTATCTTTCAGGGGGTCACTAGAATTAAATAATTCATTTCCTTTATGAACTAAATTAATGGTGTGTTCATTCACAAAATTTCGACGCTTAGTTCATATAAAAAATGATAACTTTTGAAATGTCAACCAATTTGTTTGAAATTTTGCATGATGTTATATTATATAATGGTCTATGTCAGCAACTAAGCATATTACAATATAATAATAAGTGCACATTTTACAATCCACCAAAACTTGATTTTAAAACGTCAAAATTAGGATACTTTGGGATCCTGTGATAACAAAAGTATTCAATTTTCTCACATTTTTCTTACACCCCGCCACAGCTAATCTATATTTCTATATGGCTAAAAAAGTATATTAAATTTGAGCTTAAAACATTCTAACTTTATTTTTTGTCCGATATGCCAATTTTTCCTCTTTTTCCCCCAAAATATTATGTTGCGCCTTTTAATGGTTAATTTTTGTGTTATTATGGTAGAATGAATATTCCTCTAGCTTCAGTGCAAATTTGACACTTGTAACTTCAGTAGGTTTTTTTTTTTTGGTGAATTTTTTTAGAAGGCGACCTTTGCTTTAAATGTACCTCCCCCATAAGATATTTTGATATTCTGCATGTATAAATAAATAAATGCCTATCTGGCATTATTAGCTGTTATTTTAAAAAGCCGTTAATTTAGATGGAATTGCAATGACTTTTAAATTTTACATTTTCAGAATTTCGGTACCTGACTAAGGAATATAAGCCAACACTTTCACACTTTCAAGACACATTGAAAGTTGTAAAATTATATGAAGAAGGTAAATAAAATTAATTATTTACGCTAATGTCAAATTATTTTTATCATTTCTGTCTCTAAAAAATAAATCATAGCCAGTAAGATCAATATATAAATAATATATTAAATGTAGCTGAATGTGTTAGTGGATTTGTCTCTTTGTGGTAATGTTTGAAGGTTTTAGACTCAAAACGTAATGAACACATTATATAGCTGAAATGTGAACAAGAGGATAAAAACAAAAAATAATAATTCATACTAAGCAATAAAAAGTGGGGGGGGGCAGAGGAGTAGCGTAGGGGCAGGGTGTACAGATGTACCCGGGCGCCAGCTAGTTAGGGGCGCCAAAATGCGCTTTGGTATTATTTTATTGATGAAACTAATGGGTTTGAGAGTTGAAAAAAGGAAAATGGGGCGCTTTAAAATGAATCTTGTCACCGGGCGCGAATCTTGTCTCAGGGCGCAAAACACTCTAGCTACGCCTCTGTGGGGGGGGGGGGAATTCAAGAGTTGTTCTAAATATACTGGAATTGGAATGACCAGCAATGATTTCATCACAATCCCATGTTCATTTCCAATATAATAATTTAAAGACATTTGAAATTTGTAAAAAAAAATCTTCTCTATCCCCTATTTGATTGGTAATCACTTTGCTGAAAAAAGATTAAAATGTCGCAGCAATACGAGGACAGGGTATTTTAGGCTTTTATGGAAAAAACATGTTAGGGGCTCTCACTATATATATGTGAATCATTTTATATTTTGTAACACATCGTAAACCGAAGACATGAAAAATCAGCCCCACTGAAAACAATTGATGGTCTTGAAATAATAAGTGCAGTAAGGCAACCGCTTTTTAAAATAATCATTTAGTATAGACTATTTAAGGTTGTGAAAGAATAAGTGCAGTAAGGCAACCGCTTTTTAAAATAATCATTTAGTATAGACTATTTAAGGTTGTGAAAGAATAAGTGCAGTAAGGCAACCGCTTTTTAAATTAATCATTTAGTAAAGACTATTTAAGGTTGTGAAAGAATAAGTGCAGTAAGGCAACCGCTTTTTAAAATAATCATTTAGTATAGACTATTTAAGGTTGTGAAAGAAAAAGTGCAGTAAGGCAACCGCTTTTTAAAATAATTATTTAATATAGACTATTTAAGGTTGTGAAAGAATAAGTGCAGTAAGGCAACCGCTTTTTAAATTAATCATGCTGTATAGACTATTTAAGGTTGCCCCATGAGCCTTAATTTCTTTTCTTTTTTCCTTCTTTATACATGAGCTAAATTAAGATGTGTAGGTTTCTGTGTGTATTAATGAATGTATCATACACCCTGTAATCGTGATAAAAATAGTGTTGGCTGCTGGGTGGCCGAGGAGATCTAAAATGGGTCCAAATAACTGGTGGTCTGGGGTTTAATCCTCACCTTAGCTTTGTTAACCTAAGACCTCAAATCATCTAAAAGAGAGCAAACCTGGAGAAAGGATACCATTGAGTATTCCGGCAACTCCTGCGATGCTACTGTTGCTAAGCTGTATCATCCACTTATGATGTTCCTCGGGTTTCACAGGTCCGTAGAGAGTCGTAATTTTCAGTCTATGGAACCAGCGTATCCTCTTTAAAAAATACCCAGGCCCTGTGATTCTGTCCTGCGAATTCTACACCATCGTCACAGATTTCCCCCCCCCCCCCGCCCCCCTTTAAAAATAATAAATAAAAATAATTCAACAATTTGAAGTCTTTGTCTAATTTTCTGACAATAGTATTTCTGTTCATTTTGGGGCATTGTCTCCAATTTTATTAAATAAAAGGCAATATTTCTGGATTTTTTTATGTGTAATGGTATTGAAAGGGACACATTAAAAACCATTTACATTGGTTATTATTTTTTTATAATTTTAAAAAGGCCACATTAAAAGGATAACTTTGGCATATGCTTGCTTTAAGTTGGTTGAGTGGAAAATTTAAAAATGATTAGTAATTAGTTAATTATGACAGGATGAACAAAGTCTTAATACTGAAAATGAAAGGACCACTCAATTTTATTTTCTCATTTGTTTTCCTATAATTACGACTATAATAATTAATACATTTACAGAAAGTATTAAAAGTGAAGACCTTAAACAGTTGACTGGATCATTATATACCCTTTACAAAGGTTTGTGGGTTTTTGTGTGATCATTATATGCCATTTTCAAATGTTTGTTTTATTTGTGATCATTATATGCCATTTTCAAATGTTTGTTTTATTTGTGATCATTGTATGCCTTTTTCGAAGATTTGTTTTTGTGATCAAAGCTTATAACACATATTGCTTATATTTAATTCCCATTTCTTGAAGATATTTGTATTTTCTTTGCTGGTCATTTTTTTTTTCTTTCTAGTGAGTTATTTATTTAACATTGCTTCAGACAACATCCTTCGTTAGACCTTAACAATTTGCATTTTTTTAATGCAGACATTCTAATCAAAATTGATAAATGTGTTTTTATTTTCTACATTTAAAAATCAGTCTATTGTCTCTCCTTCTCCATTGTTTCTCTATTTTTTCTCTAAGATTTTAAATTTAAAAAAAAATATAAAAAAAGTATTAGTTTATTAACTTTTAATTGGGGCAGTATTTTCAACCAAAAAAAAACACATGTACATTCATAAATAAATTTAGTATTTATTGTAAAAAAATATGTATACCTTCACAGAATTTGTGTCCTTGCTTGAATCTAAACAACAACAACCAGAGGCTTACACATCTATTGTATCGGAGTACAAGAAAATTGTTCACGGTAGGAAATAATTTTAAAAAGTAACAAATATTTTAATTTCAACCTATATATAAAGGACTACCATAAATAAGTTTAGTATGTTTTAATTCTTTTGTGACAACAGATACCAAACTTACTATTTCGTGTTGAAAACTCATTACACGTAAATAAATTTAAGTCCAATGAAAATTTGGCCTGTTATTGATGGCTTTTATGTTATATTCCATATGTAGATATTGAGGATTTACAATTTTTTTTGTTTCTGTATCAACAGATACTTTAGACCCTGTTGCTTTAAAAGAAAAACTGGAACAGATTGCAAAGAATTTCAATTTATTTACACGCAATCTAAAAGGTGTGAGATTGATATTTTTAGATCACAGTTTTAGTTTATTTTTCTCCAAATTTAACTTACTGTAACACTTTACACACAACGCTTAACCAGATTTTCTTGACTCTGTATTAATTAAATTAATTGTAATCAACACTTGTTATCAATGGTATTTCATTACACATTTTATTACCTTATTGTTATTGTAATCTATTATTTTCTTTAACAATTTTTTTTCAGATTTTGTTGATGGCGCAAAATACAAATTTTGAAAAAAGTAAATTATTCACAGGTTCGTTTAGTATGTCAATGAATGTAATGTATTGTAAAAGTTACACATTTCACTGTAGAGTGAGGGGATTTAACAAAAAAATTTTTTTTTTTACATTGCCATCAAATTAAACTTAGT
>OZ024811.1:19391204-19498704 GCA_964017045.1 Omphiscola glabra
CTGAATCTTACATAGCATGCGACTGAATCTTACATAGCATGCAACTTAATCTTACATAGCATGCATATGAATCTTACATAGCATGTAACTTAATCTTACATAGCATGCCTATGAATCTTAAATAGCAAGCAACTGAATCTTACATAGCAACCCACTGAATCTTACATAGCATGCCACTGAATCTTAAATAACATGCAACTGAATCTTACATAGCATTCAACTTAATATATAGTAAATAATCACAAATGACAAACTTTTATAATTTGGGTAAAAAATATATATATATTTTGGAAACGAATATTTGCCATTCATCGCACGGGTAAGCTTTCCTTTTTTCTTCGCATTTTACTATTCGCGATCTAGAAAAGAGGTTCCCAAACTTTTTTTGTCTCGTAGACCCCTTGCCATGTTTTTCGGTTTTGGGTAGACCCCCTGTTTACCTGATATTGATTTATGCAAATTCATTAACTTCAGATATATTTTTGACAGGCGGTGTAGTGCTACTCACTTTAAAAGATTTAAATTTATAACGGTAGTGAAGTGTAGTGTGAAAAACTTTTTTAAAAACATGTTAAGTTTTATATATTTATTAATTAAATTTAAATTTAAAAATGCCAAAGTAGAAGTCATGACCTGCTTACATGAGATCCACTATCGTCGACCCCCATTTTCATTTCATGGACATCCATTTTCATTTCATAGACCCCCATTTTCATTTCATGGACCCCCAATTTTTTTTTCCGCTGCCGTAGACCCCTTGAAAGTTGTCGTAGACCCCTGGGGTCGATATAGACCACTTTGGGAATCAATGATCTAGAACATAAAACAAGGCAGGTGCCAGATTAATTAAGATGATTTTGCTTAAGAACTTTCGTCCAATTGCGGGGATATTTTCAGACCGTGATTAAAAGACGTTACGAAAATCATCTGCATTTTTCAATGCCGGAACGCATTACTTCTTCAACGTTATACATTTTCGGACTATGATATAACTAGCAAAGGAGCCTACGTGAATTTCTCTGTTGGTTGGAAACTTCGGGTTTATCATTGAGAATAATAAATCGATTTCTCCAGGGGCTACTCAATGTGGTGGCAAGCCGGGACTCTATAAAAGTGTGTCTTTTTTTCTCTTTATTTTAATTTTTCAAATATAGATTTAATCACGCTTTGTAGAAATTAAAAAATTTTAATCATTATTAAAGTACTCGCAAAGCTGTGTATTTACTCTACATAATTTAGCGTGACGCAGATGTTTAGAAAGCTATCAGTGTGTCCACAAGACGACACGTCTGGTAAAATTAATGTCAACATTATTCTATTCCCGCAGTAACAAAAGAAATAGGACCGTCTTATCTAAAGCACTGACATAACTTGCTTTATACTGCGTGACTCCGTACAAGTTTTTTGGCCTGATACTTCCATATCTAGAGAAATGACACATTTTGTAAACATCCTGATCTCTCTTGGCGTCAAACGGATCTGTTTGTCAATGAGTCACACACCTATGTTCTAGTCTAGGCAAAGCAGTTCTCAAAACTATGTAGTCATAAGTCCCACTATTCTTAAATATCTTTAACATCTATTTTTTTTTCCACACAAAAAATTAAGCGTCTTTTGCGAGCTACTACTTTATTTTTTTTTATACCAACCAAAATGTATTTTTTTAGTTTTTCCGATCCCAGTTTTCAAGACACTTTTTTAACATTGGTACACATAACAAATAATCAACAAGATAACTTTAGTCAACAAACAATGGTTGTCGCTAAAGTTGTAAAAAAAAATGATAACAAATAAAAGTTAAAAAACATGATTGTGTGTGTTTGTCATTTGACCTAATAAGCTTGGGGCCATTAGAGATGAGCTGACATAAATTAATTACCATTATCAGTTACTTTTTTTTTTTTTTTTTATTTAAAAAAAAATATTTTTAAAAACGGTTATTTTGGGAGGTTGCCAAATCGAATCGAATACATTTTTTTAAACATATTGATTCGGATAATGTTCGTAACCACTTTTACTTTATATGCCATTTAAAAAAAAACATTCGGTGATCACTGGTGTTGCATTACATTTGGGGGGGGGGTACTAAATTAATGCACTTCACACATAATGAGTTGACCCTTTATTGTTTTTTCCACCCCACAGAGCAGATCGTCAACTGAAGTTCAGGGTACATGTTCAAGACATGAGGAGAGCCGCTGTCCTATTTTTAGTGAGTTATTTTCTGCAAGGGATTTTACTGAACGTTAGACGTCATGTCCCTTGGGGGCTCTCCAAAATGCTAAATTTAGAGCTGCGGAGCGTCGTTTACGGGAATATTATACGAACGACACACGCCGTACACTGTTGCAACACACTGTCCTACACAGCATCAGAACACCATTGAGACAATGGTAGATACCATCGTGCTATTCGTGCGTTTTAGTACTTCAGTACACATCGGAGAATCCCGTTTTAAATCCTACGTTAGCTTCTATTTATAAACATTGCATCTGGCGACGGGGGTGGGGCGGCAGGTGACAGTTACGTCATCAGCAGTGATCACTTAGAAACTTAAGCCATGTCCTGTTTGTGTAGATAACCTGCATTGTTACATCAGTGCCAACGTCATATTACGTTACGTTCCGCTATCCGCTACGTATGTCGAAATGTCCACGGACAGTTACTGTTTTCAGAAGCAAATGACCAACAGACCCGGCATGTTTAAACTGCACGCGAATGGGTAAGTTTGAGTTAAAACTAATATCATTATCATCAGGTAGCCTATTTAGTCACATTTAATACAACTCTGCAGCCAGAAGATTTCAAAAACGTTCATGTAATGCAGTGGCTCTCAAACTTTTTTTTAGGATTTCTTGCGTGACGGTCTCTTTACATTTTTTTTTTTAATGCTTGTGGACCCTTTATAATTAACGAAAGTTAACATGTAGGCCCCTGTTACCAGAATATTCTGAATAACATATTGTTTATTCAGAAAGTTGCATCTCATAGTTATCAGATGTAAATATAATTGGATTGGTGCACTTGCTTCGCCTTAAGCAGTTTTTGTTATGTTTGCCTTTGTTTTGGCCAGTGCGCCTTTTAAAGTCTATTTTTCGCGTCTAATCTGTTGCGGGATTTTGTTTGTATATCAATTAGTTTGGGGGGGAAAGCCGTCTCACACTCGTGGGTAGTTGAAAATGGAATCAGCAGTTATAGAGCCATCTTCGCAACATCGAGATAGGCCTACGCAGTTTCTATCCCAAAAATCACTACAAAACATTTCACGGAAAACATTCTTTGAACCCCAATCACTAATCAAATAAAAAAACAATCATTGAATAAAATTGTGCTCCTAAGGCAAAAATACTAGGCAAGCCTTAATATTCTGAGAAAACATTGACGTGTCATCAAGCATGGATGTGTCCAATCGTTCGGCTTGGCGTTTGAGGAAGTCGACTTCTTCGTGTAATGAGAAGGGAGGCTTCGTTTTTTTTCAAGTGTCTCTTTAACTTGCTGGGGTTTATAGAAGTGGATGCAAGCACATCAGAACACAAAACGAAGCAGTGGCTTCTCTTCTCTAATTTATTACAAGTAAACCCAAATTTCAAATATGAAAAATCATATCCAATTAACTTTTAATGACGGCATTATAATTTTTTTTTAACGCTTAGAGATTTGAAACATAAATAAGAATTAAACTGGTGATTAAGTTAATAATTAAAAACTAGATTCAACACGCCAAATGATTAACATAACATAACATCCAAAATATAACTAGCATCACCTAGAAAAGAAAATTTTACCGAAGAGAAAACGGGATAGAGACGACAGGCTGTTATGAATAGGAAAGATTGTGAAGTTTTTGCACATGACCTTTCTCCCGCCGTACAGAAAAAAAAATTTGCACGCAGAGAGATAGGAGACGCTTCCTCTGCCCAACGGAAAGTTTCATCCTCTGGTTAGCTCTAAGTTTAGCTCTTAGTTTCCAAGAATTGACAGGCCGGCTGTTGGAGATCTTAGAGATACTAACTAACAGGCCGGCTGTTGGAGATCTGATAGATGGATACTAACAGGCCGGCTGTTGGAGATCTGAGATATGGATACTGACAGGACGGCTGTTGGAGATCTGAGAGAAGGATATGAACTGATAGGCCGGCTGATGGGGGTCTGAGAGATGGATACTAACTGATAGGTTGGCTGTTGGAGATCTGAGAGATGGATACTAACTGATAGGCCGGCTGGTGGAGATCTGATAGATGGATACTAATTGACAGGCCGGCTGTTAGAGATCTGAGAGATGGTCACTAACTGACAGGCCAGCTGTTGGAGATCTAAGAGATGGGTACTAACTGAAATGACTCCCCAGTTTGTTGACGCTTCACAATATGAGAGGATTTCTGGGAACACTGTGGGCTTAAACATTTGAGTAATTCTCTGCTGAATTATGGGAAACAAATGCATCTATACCACTACACTGTACTAACGGTTTTCTAAATGTATTGAATATACCGCGTCTCATGGGAACTAACTTGGATTTTTTTAAGGGACAATTATATTTAAGTGAACCATTCATGGTCCCCTTGAAAACGACTCGCGGTCAAGGACCATGGACTCCAGGTTGAGAAACACCGATCTAAAGACACACTAATTTTTTAATTAATGTGTCTCAAAAGTGTATGGTAAATACAAGTGTGTCAATTCATACAATTATAGTTTTGTCTCTACGCGATTTTCTCGTTTTTAAAAAGCACGAGGGCAGAGGAAGCGCTGCCCCCCCCCCCCCTAAAAGAAATTGTGTAACTTTAGTATTTTATTCAGATTCATCATTTTCGGGGGGGGGGGGGGACTGTGTGAAAGGTTAGCTTTGAAAACCTTGTCCATTCCATGGGCGGCTCTATCCCTAGCCACCACACAGTTTCTACTTGAATGTAGCGTTTTAAATAATTTACTTCCAGGCCATCGGCCCAACACAGTCTTCTTGAACTCTTGCCAAATCGGGTTTTAATTTATAATTTGTATAATTCATCCTACAAGGTACCCACGAGACTGAGGTCAGCCTAGAGGGCGAGCTCGGCCTTCAAAAACGTTACGTCATGTGCACGAAACACCCGGATCACACCAATTTTATACCGGTGAAAGGTTTCACGTTACAGCACCTGCCCGCTGATCACCAGGACGATGACATCTTCGACCTCATCACAACACTGTCTCAGCTTACCGTTAGGGTGGCGGTCACCTTCACGAGCTGGGCGCGCCCCGACCTCCACCCAAGATCGGAAACCCCGTATCCGTTTTACAACATTCGTGGATTAAACGCCATGCGCACCGGCTCCGGTCGAATCTGGGGGGTCAGAAAATACCTGAGTGATGACAATCCCTGTCCGTGTTCTTTGTGCTTGCGTTCCAACACACCCAGCAAACACTGGGGTCGTGTGTACATCTACACAGCTACACACGTCATTTTTGATTCGTCGGAAGGGCAGTGCGCTAAAGTGACGGTGGGCTATGACGTAGAGCTGGAGCACGCAACCGTCCTTGACGGGGTCGGTGAAGGAGTCGTGTCCGACCTTGACCGAGACCGATGCGTAATGTCGTGCGTCACGTGCGACGCTCCCCTGCTGGACCGCCTGACAGATTTGGTGCAGCACTACAGAAAAGTCTACAGCAAGGTCCATCAGGAGAGCGCCAGACTTTCGCGCGATTCCAAACTGGCCGTCGTCATCTCGCACCCCCATGGCTGCGGGAAAATGGTGTCTGTCGGGGAGTGGACACGCAGGGAGAAGATAAGTGACAAAATGGGTCTGGTTGATACACAGTACACGTACAGCACGGCCACATGCGCCGGCAGCAGCGGTGCCCCGGTTTACGTGTTCGGCACGGCGTGGTACACCCTGAGCCACAGTGGTACAGGCGAGGACGGCAATTTTAGTGGGGGCGGCTGGGGTTGATAAGCGTCGGTAATCTACAACAAATGTCGCATCATATTTGAATATTGTGGAACATGATTCAGAAAGATGGAGATCAACCAAAATAGAGCGAAATACACAATAAACCTTCGCAAATACATGTCGCTGTAAAATCCTTAACAACAAGTGGCTCAACAAATGAAAATCACAGTCGAGTTCGACGTGGAGTTGGAGGCTATTCCCGGGGCCCTGGAAAGGGCACAATTACGATGCGAAGGTGGGAATCTTATGTTGACCCGACGCTGTCGTATTCCCGGATTCAAGGTATGCTATCGAGATCTCGAAGAAGGATGCAAGTAGCGCCCACTTGGTTGACGCTTTCTTGGATGCAATTGACAAGAGTGAAAAAGTCAAAGGCATGGTTATAGTTCAGTGGATTCCAAGCTAAATGTGAAGGGCATTGAAATAGCGGATACTCTGGCGAATCCGGGGCTGCATAGTCAAATCAAGAAACATGAGTCACTTATCTCGGTGTCAAAAGCTGGCTGGTGGACAATTTTAAGACACAGTCGTATGGAAGGCTTGATGTGTATTCGTTAAAATTTCCCATTCTCTGCTCGTGACCCAAATGCGTTCGGAACACTGACTACTAACTCTTACTCCAACGAACCAGAAACAAACAGGGACCCGACCTGCCGGCGTTGCACACTGCACCCCGGAGACAGTGGCGCGTCTGTGGACTTCGCGCCACGCAATTGATGTCGCAGGGGAGGCCAACACGGTGGAATAGTCCTAAGTTCATATAATTTTATATGGAACTTTAAAGCAGATGGAGCAGAAACTGACTGTTATAACAGGGGCTTTAAGAGCGTGAGCTTAATCCTGTACAGGAATATGTATGTTAACTCAAGCTGTCATGTGCATTTATGGTTGATCGTTATTTTCCACTATACTCAGTTTATCGATGGGATAAACGTGTTTCATAAAAAGATTGCTGACCCATCCCGAGAGACTTTTATAACGGCGTGACCGAATATAACGTTTCGGGGAGTGGGGAGGGGGGGGGGGCTGACTGGGTCATCGGAAGGGACAGACTGTCCGAAAATGTGAATTTGGTAGGAGAACCAAACATTACTATAAAAATATGTATTCTCATGCAACCGTAATCACCTCTTTTGTTTTTGACGTACCCATTTAAACTCTACCACTCCTTTCCCCCAACGCCCTTGCTTGAGAAAGATTGTTCACATTTCCAAAAGTGTCTACATTACAAAACATGGAGGGATAAATACTCTTTGCTGGTTGAATTTCTAGACTTTCTGATGGGGAGGGGGGATGGGGGAGGGGCATCTGACCCCCTCACTATAAATACGACGGTCGACCGTGACCGGCAGACATTGTATGGGATTCATCAGACTTACAGGAGCCCTAGATTTACTAGATTCACTGTGTGTGTGTTTGCATTAATATGTGTACCTTTCTAATATTATATTTTTTCACTTGTTTTGCTTTAATTTAATATAGTTTTAATTTCAATATGTTGGAATATGCATTTTTATATCAACGTACTGGTATAATTAAATTGATTATTTTTAATATCACTAGTTTTGATGTTGATTTTCTTCTACTTTTTTTTTTCTTTTTATTTTGTTGGTACACTCGTTTTTAGTCCTTTGTTAGGTATTGTTTATCTAAAGATCCAAATTATTCAAAT
This sequence comes from Omphiscola glabra, assembly GCA_964017045.1. Taxonomy (NCBI): domain Eukaryota; kingdom Metazoa; phylum Mollusca; class Gastropoda; family Lymnaeidae; genus Omphiscola; species Omphiscola glabra. The sequence continues at coordinate 19,398,807 of OZ024811.1, forward strand.
ACAGATAGATTATATTTGTTAATCCTTATAACGGTACGTAATAAGGCATCTTTACCTTGGACTCTGACTGTATAACTAGATAAGCATTAGTATGGAAACATCATGGTTCAAGATTGCATTAAAGATTGGAAAAAAACACATGGCAAATAGATGTCGAAAATGATGTAAAAAAGATCGGAAAGAGTTAGAGAAAATAGCTAGTGACCGGAAGGCTTAGAAAAAAAAAATTGATGATGGCCTATGCTCTACTGGAAATCTAAAACCACTGAAGAAGAATCTCACTAACAAAGTTAGATTGAAGTAATTACATCCGTTTCGTTAAATAATACAACCACTAGATAGCGCTATGGCTTCACTGCAAGTTGAATAGGCAAAGAGGAAGATTATTCACCAGTTGACGAGACCACTTCTATCTAGACCTGCGGTCTCCAGCGGTTTGGAAAATTATTTTTTATAGTTTCGGGTCCCTCACAATTTTTCTTTAAAAAAAAAAAACATTAAGTCTGTGGCCAGTGACGAGAAAGAGGGAAATAATTATTTTTTGGGTGATGTGAAAACAATAATTCTCTAGGGATGTATGTATGCATGGTTGTAATGCTGTGTCCAATATGCGCGTTTGATAGTAACTCGCAAAAAAATTAATATTCTTTAATTTGGATTCTTATAAAGTGTATTATTTGAAAGCTACGTCGTCGCAAATTTGTTTTTGTGTGTCCGTTGTCTAATGGTTATGATATTTAAACACACTGACACTGAGTGTCACTGTACACAAACACTGGACACAAGAGTCTAAGACTTCTTTTAGTTATTAGTTCTAAACTTTTATTTCACTACTCTCTAATCTAATAAGTTTTCACTTTAGTAATATCGGTTCTACTAACAAGCTTAGACAAAGAACAACATATACTACATGGATCACAACACTACTACCTATTACTGCTAACACCGTCTCACAATAACACTGGTCCACTGATCCGGTCAGCGTCCTACCCACTCGATCTCCCCTACTCTACTGATCAACTGACCACCTGCACACTGCTTAATAATACTACCCTACCGTACTCCCCCCTTTGCCTTTCGTATCACTACGCCTATAGTCCGATACGCATTCAGGCACAACACAAACATATTGTCAAGTAAATATTTGCGAAGGTCCTGCATTTCTTCATTTGATCAATGTCTCGCAACACACTTGTGTAATTCCGATAATGGGCCACCCATATAGTACCTAAGCAAGGAAGTCAAATCTTAGACCACCTGTTAAACTCGTATATCCCCACCCCCCACCCATGCATACGTAAAATGTGCTTGTGTCCCACCCCATTCGTCCCATCCTAAAAAATTTGCAACAGAATAATATAATTTAAAGATAACTATGACATCATAATAAAAAAATATGTCACGGGTTTTTGGCGTCAACTGTTAGGGTAGTCCAGTGGTTTCCATAATATGCTCTGCGACGCCGTGGTTGCTATTTGGCTCTCTCGCAAGGCCTAGAGAATGGGGGTGAAGAGGCCAGTAACCGGACTCGCCACTATATGGAAGTGCCAAAATGAGCTTTAGACACGATCTTAAAAGAGTGAATTAAACTATGAAATCGAATATAAATTTACAAAGACAAGTGGCTTCAAAAAATCGCCTTTCAATTGTCCCCCAGAGGGTCACTTCTTTGACGGCTTCCTCACGGGTGCGCTGTGAACTATTACATTATTTTCAAAATAGTGATTCCTCTTGAAATCCAATGTGTCATCAAGTGATCGTGATTGCAAACAAGAACACATTTGAGTAACTCATGTTTGCAGTTACTTTTCCACGCTTAGGTACCTACATACGCGCTGTATTGATTTTTAACCAACACTTGGTTTAATTATTTTTTTAAAATGTATTCGCTATTTCTAAGGAAGTTAGTTAGAATTTAACACCAGTCGTCGGGTGAAAACCAAAAAAATTTGGCCAGGGTGCCAGAGAAGCGGAAATTTTAGGAACCACAGGCATGGGCGAACAAGATACGTCACATCTCCGTTGAACTAAACATTGCTGTAATACTACTACTACCGCGTGCTACTTTTCGTTCTTTATATTTTTACGCACCAATTGGATTTTTTATTTTTGCGCGCCTATTAACCACTGAATTACAACCAGACGTTACAGACCCAGAGAATTATTATTCGTGATCCTAACTTGGCCCATTTAAAGATTGAGAGATGAAAGCCAAACATTCCTTTTGGTGGGTTATCACATCATCTCAACTACGTGTTGCCCCGCGCTTGGGTAAACTCGACCTCGTGCGATGGTCATATCTACAATTGGTTTATCCCAGAGTTAATCGGTCCTCCAAAAATCGTGCGGTGGAGATACGTCATTCGGGGGTTCTTTGAACTGAATCATGGATAACCGCTTAACGCAGAAAGGGAGACTGAAAAAAATGGGTGGGGTGTGTGGTAAGGGCAGTCCATAATTTTCAAAATCTCCTTCACTCGTATAATTTCTTTCTATGTGAATTGGGAAGCATACAAAAACTTGTTTCTAATTAACTTAAATGCTGGAGGGAGATGCTGCTTCGAGATGCTGCTTGGATTTGCGACATTGAGATGTTGCATCTAGATACTGCACTGAGATATGCTGCTTTGAGATGCTGCTTTGAGATGCTGCTTGGAGATGCTGCTTGGAGATGCTGCTTGGAGATGCTGCTTGGAGATGCTGCTTGGAGATGCTGCTTGGAGATGATGCTTTGAGATGCTGCTTGGAGATGCTGCTTGGAGATGCTGCTTGGAGATGCTGCTTTGAGATGCTGCTTGGAGATGCTGCTTTGAGATGCTGCCTTGATATGCTGCCTTGATATGCTGCTTCGAGATGCTGCTTTGAGATGCTGCTTGGAGATGCTGCTTTGAGATGCTGCTTTGAGATGCTGCTTGGAGATGCTGCTTTGAGATGCTGCTTTGAGATGCTGCTTGGAGATGCTGTTTTGAGATGCTGCTTGGAGATGCTGCTTTGAGATGCTGCTTCGAGATGCTGCTTTTTATGTTTACATAATATTTTTTGTGTACCATGTAAGACACATAAGCTTAAAGTATTTCTCGCTCAAACCTGACCTTTATTGACACATCATTTTTACGCACGGTAGTGTTAGCTTTGTGTGTTTACATTCCTAATCAACTTGCCAGTAAACAGGAAGTAAGAGTTCGGCTGGGCAGAGTTTACATTGGAAGGCTTAACTTATCATGTTACAGTGTCTTCAACTGTAGTGTGAAAGGTAAGACTTCTTGCTTGACGTGTCATTGTTTGGGAGAAATTGCTTTGTTTTTTTAAATAATCACTTTAGATGTGAGGCAGGCGGCATGTAATTTTTTTGGCGCCAGAAACGTAGGTGTCTTTCTCGGCTATGCTCGCTTTTCTATCCAAAATACTTGAGGTCCTTCTTCTCTAAACACACGAGGTCCTTCTTCTGTAAACACACGAGGTCCTTCTTCTCTAAACACACAAGGAACTGCTTCTCCAACACACGAGGTCCGTCTCCTCTAAATACATGAGGTCCTTCTATAAAAACAACAAGAATTCCTTCTTTTTCAAACACACTTTTTGTCTGAATACCCTAAACACAAAAAGGTCTTTTTGTTTCCTTAAGGCTGAAAAATCCGATTTAATTTTTTAATTAATTTTCTTCCGCTCTTTTGCTTTAACGTAGCGCTTAACTTTATTGTTACCTTTATTTTTACATTTAACAATTTAACACGGTGTTTTGTTTTTGTTTTTGCTTTTTACACGGAAAATAGAGAGACAATATATTGGGGGGGGGGGGGTAAAATAAGTTGGTGATGTGGATGATGACAGTGTGAAGACGAACGGACATAAATTGTTATCAATCAATGTGAAATGCGTGATGCCTTGTGGAGTGAAATATGGAAGTGATTGGGACGATAAGTGGCATGGTGTGAAATGATTGGGACGATAAGTGGCATGGTGTGAAATGATTGGGACGATAAATGGCATGGTATGAAGTTACAAGAAATGTATAGAAATAATAACACGATGAATTCGGAAAAAATCCGAATCGATAAGTTTCACACGTGATAGGATAACGGTTTTTCTTATTCCAATGTACTTTTTACCATAAAAATAAGGCACGCCGCTAAGTTGTTTGTTTCAAGTAAGATTTTACGCAATCAGAAATTACTAGTGGACTATATTCGAATAATATATGTGAACGTTTATTGGTCAAGATAATGAAAAATTTTCAAGCTTGAATGGACAATATATTTATATTATAATTCACTAAAAAGAAAGTGAGAAGGGTGCAATGAAATAATTTTAAGTCAGTGGGCTACATAACGCCCTGGACGAACTTCTAAAAGTGCGCCACACACCCAACACACACACAGAGAAAGCATTTATAATGTATGTAATTTTATTTTAAAACCTCAAGAGCGCAACCCTGGGACGGCCACCCCTTTCGACAGCCCATAGGTACGCCACAGTTAAAAGTTACAACTGCGATTATTCAACGAAAAATCTCATCAATTAAATGGATTTCCAATAACATGACGAGCACCTGAACTTTCGAATTTTCTGGCCCCACAATTAGGAACACCTTTCCTGTCGCTCTCAGAAACAGCCAGACCCTGTAGTCCTTCAAAGCCGATTTGAAAATACATCTATTTCGTAAACACCTGCTGAGGTGATGCTGTGTACCATCTTTTCCAGCTAGTTATTATCTACTAGATGTATTGTTGGCTTGTGTTTTTTGTTGTTGCAAGGGATGAAAGACTTTGAATGGGTATGCTCGTATGTAGTTTTTGTAATTTTGCCTTTTGTATTTAAATGTGGTAAAATATAGATTGTTTCATTTCTCTTGTAATGTGGTTGAATTTGTACCACGATTCGAGCCTTTGGGGATGAAGCGTGACTTTTCAAATAAACTTTATTATTATTATATGTTAAACTACCTTCGTCTAATTCGTGGGGAAAAATGTTTTATTAATTCTAGCACAAATGTTTAGAACCGCTGGGATAAAAGTTTTTATTTACATAACTTTAACATCCTGTTACCTGGTCAGTGCGCACACAACGCTCCTCAGTTATTTCAAAACTCGTAGCGGCAAAAACAAGAAGTACGAACAAAATTTGCATTACGTTTCTGGAAGAATATTTTTGTTATCGTCAATTCGATGCTTTGGGTGTTTGTGTATTGTTCTGAGCTAAGATAGATATGGAGGATGAAATTAAAGATGATTTTAATTTTGAAGGTAATTTCTCTTCTATTTGTTTATTTTCTGTATCTGTATCTAGTGAATAATAGTATTAAAGTAAAATTATAGTGAAAAGCGTCTCCAAGGTTTATTAGCTCTATTTACGAGTAGCTGGAATATTCGAGGCTTATTAGATTCAGGGCCGGCCTTAGGCCACTGCAACCTTTGCGGCCGCAGTGGGCCCCGCACATTCATAGGCCCCGCCCCGAATTTATTTTCTAATACAAAATCTTAATTTTCACTTATTATCCTTATCCTCTACCCAGAATGGGCCCCGCGCAATCCGTTTCGCATAGGGCCCCGCAACTGTTAGGGTCGGCCCTGATTAGATTTATATATGAGCAGCGGTCGTCTCCGAGGTTTATTAGCTTTCCCGTCAGTTGGGACACCACGCACCACGATATAATGGGAAATTTAAAAAAGTTTAAAATATCAATATTGTTTCACCATCAAATTTAAAATACACGTATATTGTTACGCACCGTGTGAAGGGTTCAACGAAGTAGACCGTGTAAAAATGGCTCGTTAACTAAACGGCGCGTAACCTGGGCTAAAACACAAACAGATGTAAACATACAAACCAACGAAATATAATTTAAAAAGAAGACAAACAAGCAAAGCACAAAATTGTATCAATTCCACCATTCCTATTATTAAATATACTACACACATTTAATTTTTAACGCTAATCATTCCCCCCCCCCCCCCCCCATTATTGTACTGATCAAGGCATTGGCTGAAACGTTTGCATTTGTATATTGTGCAATCGCATTTAAAGCTTAACCTACTGATATATAGTATTTACACAAATTGTTTGCGCCTATTAAGTTTACAAAATATAACATAAAATATACTAATTGTACTAACAAACTAATACATTGCAATGCCCAATAAAATGTTGGTGAATTACAATGGTAACAATAAAATAAAAAAAGGTTCTTATTTATTTACAACAACAAGGCAGCAGCGAACCAGATGAAAACGTATGTAGAGCTAAATGATAAAATAAATAAAAATTATAATTTTTATGTTGCTCACCCGCTTCGTTGATTTGATTGGTTTTTTTTAAATATTAAATTTAACTTTTTTTTAAAATTTTGTTTACATCTTTTTTTGTATTTTAGACGTAAGCCTCGTTTGCCTTAGGTTTATCCGGCACTGTATGTATTTATTTTTGCTTGTGCTTGCCCCCCCCCCCCCCCAAACCCCAACACACTTTTCCTTCAGTCTTGAGATGTGACGGTGTTGTGAGTTGGTTACATTTCATTGCCCTTGTAAACTGCCCAAGAAATTGTAGCTGACTTTTATAAGAAACAAGCCCGTCCTTCAAATAACATATTCTTAGACGTTCTCCACCGGGGGGGGGGGGGCGGGGGTGTATAAGAGATGGTAGATTGTAGACTAAAGACTACACCGAACAAACAAACACTGCTGATCCGTGACGTCTGCAGGGGAGGGGGGAGGGGGTATTATGAGAGAAGGTAGACTGTACACGAAATACAAACCTTTACAGACAAAGACTGCGGGTACTTGACGTGCGTGCGTAGTGCAGTTTTACATTTTTTATCAAACCGTCTAGTGAGATTATGTAGGTTTGTTATCAAGGTATATCGTTAAAAGTAACATTTTTTTAAACCATCCTCTCCAGTTTCTTAATTAAATTTATTTATTTCCCTTGGGTTTATCCAGCGGTGTGGAGAGAGGCAATTTGCTGTTGGGAACCAGCTTATAATCCTAGAAGAGTAATCCCAGGCCCTGTGGATTTCGTCAAACTTTGACTGAAGGATCCCAACAATATATATATATATAATTTTATTGAAACTTATATACATTTTTTTAGCTTTCAAATATTTATGAGAAGTTCGGGGTACCTAAAGTTTGAGTTGCCTAGTGATTATATTAAGAAGACATAAACAAGACTATCAGGTTTCTATAACGTCGAGAGTATTGAAAACTCTTCTCTCAAAGAAAAGTTAAACCGGTGCAAGATTTAGCAAAGGATGGTAGGGTGTAGCATAGGAAAGAATAGTGTATGAGAGTGTAGCAGGGTCTAGCATTGGGTAGCAGTGTGCCGCAGTCTGTAGCAGTGTGTAGAAGTGTGTCGCTGTATGTAGCTGGGTGTAGCGGTGTGTTGCAGGTTTTAATTGTGTGCATCTTTGAGTAGAAATCTTTAAGAGTGTGCAGATGTCTGCAACAGGGGGCGGCAGGATGACGCATTGTGTTGCAACTGGTAACAGCCCGTAATATTTGTGTAGCAGAGTGACGCGGAGTTCGGTAGGCAGTTGCAGTAAAGAACCGACGCCATGGGCAAGACATGTAATACTTCCAAAAAGTTGTTATTTCTATTCACCAGCTCACATTCTTTATATCCAGTGCCATAACAATACATGTTGAGCGAAGTTAATTAATAATTTTTTTTTTGTGTGTTGCAGGTGTCTACGAGGAGGAGCTCAGTTCAACAGGGGAAGCAGCTCTGCCCGAACTTTTTCAACGGTGCACTAAACACCCCGGACACGACGACTTCCTGGCCCCTGATGATTTCAGCCTGGATAACCTCCCATGCCAGTATCGAGATGTCAATGTTCTGAAACTGATCAAAGCGATATCTGAATTGACGGTTTTGGTCACCGTTCATCACACGAGCCTGGACAGGCCAGAATCTTCTCCCAACACGGACCCCATCGACAATATGAGGGGACTCTGCAGCCTTCGAACCGGAAGTGGAATTGTATGGTCGGTCGGGAAATTTAAAAAGAACAAAAGACCCTGCCCTTGCTCGAAATGTATTAATTCCAGGAAACCAAGGAGATCATGGGCGCAAGTGACGGTTGTGACTGCTTCACATCTGGTGTTCAATGATGAAGAAGGAAGACAAACGAAATGTCGGCTGTGGTACGAGGATGGCGGACACGCTGGCGTTGATTTGGAGGGGTTAAAGGTCATCGGATCAAGCTTACGGCGCGATCGTTGTGTCATGAAGTGCGTGACGTGTGATGGAAATGTTGTGAAAAAATTGAGTGAAACGTGCGTGCGGTACAAGAAGTTGTGCAAAGCAGTGCATGATAAGTTTGGAGATTTCCGGAACGCTCTGAGGATGACGGTAGTTGTCGCGCACCCCCACGGCTGCCACAAAAAAATCTCCGTCGGAAAATGGATCGAGAGAAAAGAGCTGTCCGAGACCGAAAAACTCACCTCATACACGTACACGGCGCCTACTTGCCCGGGGAGCAGTGGGGCGCCGGTGTATACCCTGGGGGGCAAAGGGTGCTGGTGGCTTTCGATCCACACCCACATGGGTGTGTCAGAAGAAGGAAACCATAGTGGTTACGGCTGGGAGTAGCGTAGAGATGTACTACATTCTTTTCAAATTTTTGTGTTGTAATAACTTTTCATCGGATCTGATTCATGACACCAGCGGCCGAGGTGTGCAAATTATTTTTATTGGTTGTCCTTGAACTCTCAACTCCTTGAACTCTCAACTCTATTAAGGGTACTGCGCCGAGAGCGGCGCAGTGATAACTAAAGGGAGCAGTGTTTTGATTTTCGAAAGAAATTTTAAACAAAGGTACAAGCGCCTTGGAGCAATACATTAAAGTGCATCGAAATGATTTGATGAGATACGGTCAGTTAGGACTAATCTGCACATTTTGTATCATCATCTTCATGATTGTTCGCGGCCTTGGTTTACGACAGTGGTTCTCAACCTTCCTATGACCGCGATCCTTTAATACAGTTCATCGCGTTGTGGCGACCCCCAGCCACGAAATTATTTTCGGTTATACTTCATAACTATAGAGCATATGTGTTTTCAGATGGTCTTAGGCGACCCCTGGGAAAGGATAGTGCGACCCCCAAAGGGGTCGCGACCCACAGGTTGAGAACTGCTGGTCTAGGATCTGAAAAAATGAATTTAAAGAGCAGAAATCTTTCAAATTGAAATAATATTTTTTCATAATAACATTCTTGTGTGTGTGTCTTATTTAGCCTTATTCAACTTAATTAAGTCGAGTTCACAAACAACAGGGAAATAGTACAACAAGGTGTGTGGAAGCTCAATTTAGAAAGACAGGGCTATAAGAGAAGAACATTTCGGCTAAAAGCCTAACTCGGCAGACAGGACAAATGAACACATTACTATAAATATATTTTTATATTTTATAAACTTAAGGGCTTTACACGTTCATGTGTTGCCGGAAGTTGGGTTTTTCAAAAGCTACATTATAGGAAGTAAAAGAATGTATTTTTTATTACTATGAAAAATAAGATTTTAACGGACAAACATATATTGGGAATATGTAAAATGTAAGAAATAAGATAAGAAATACATGGAAATTGAAAATCACTAGGAAGAGAGAATTCGATCAATTCAATAATATGGTGATGTTGTGCCGAAAAGCTAAAATAATTTCGTTTCGCCAATATAACAGGAGCGGCATCTACGCCACACTATCACATATATCACTTTTCGGATAACACAGTAAATGTGAAGCCCTCTTTGATGGGAAAAGTACCTTTATTATCCTTAGAAACAAAGAAACATGGTTTTGAAATTTAATGGAAATGAAAAAAATTGCGCGTCAGCCACGGCAAAAAACTCTATTGTACAACAAATTTGAACGAATCCCATTGCTTTTAAATTGTCATTTATTTATTTTTTTTCTGGACGACGGCACATGTATCCGCATGAGTGCCGTTCTCCAGTCATGCAAAAAAAAGTCATTATCATGTGACCTAGTTAGGATCTCCGAAGTTACGTAATTGTTCTAATTGCATTTTTTTTTCATCCTGAGCCAAACCTTGCGCCACAAACCTCAATGTCAAGAAATTGAAATAAATTATTTCTTTGATTACTTCCACACAAACCGTTAGCTGAAGTTCGCCATATAACAATCTGGAAGGTTATGTATCTGATTTGTTTAATTATGATTGCTTATCTATGATAAAATTACGGTTCATGAATTTTACAAAGGTGTGACTGAGTGACAGAAGTTATCAACACTGGTAAAAATATCGTTCCCATTATTCTTTTTTTAATCTTTTTCACCTTCAGCTGAACGATGACCGGGAATACACTGACCGGTGTGGGCCCTGGAATACACTGACCGGTGTGGGCCATGGAATACACTGACCGGTGTGGGCCCTGGAATTCACTGACCGATGTGGGCCCTGGAATACACTGACCGGTGTGGGCCCTGGAATACACTGACCGGTGTGGGCCCTGGAATACACTGACCGGTGTGGGCCCTGGAATTCACTGACCAGTGTGGTCCCTGGAATACACTGACCGGTGTGGATCCTGGAATACACTGACCGGTGTTGGCCCTGGAATACACTGACTGGTGTGGGCCCTGGAATACACTGACCGGTGTGGTCCATGGAATACACTGACCGGTGTGGTCCCTGGAATACAGAGACCGGTATGGTCCCTGGAATACACTGAAACACCACATTGAGATGCCCCATTTTAATTAATTTTTCTTATTGAAAAAAGAACATTAACTCCTGTGTCACCGTCAGATTATGTGACGTAGTTCTGCTCTGTTAGGTCGTGATGATTGGGAAGTTATGTGATGTAGATCTTGCAGTGTCAGGCCGTGATGTTTGTGAAGTTATGTGATGTAGATCTTGCAGTGTCAGGCCGTGATGTTTGTGAAGTTATGTGATGTAGATCTTGCAGTGTCAGGCCGTGATGTTTGTGAAGTTATGTGATGTAGATCTGCAGTGTCAGGTCGTGATGTTTGTGAAGTTATATGATGTAGATCTGCAGTGTCAGGCCGTGATGTTTGTGAAGTTATGTGACGTAGATCTTGCAGTGTCAGATCGTGATGTTTGTGAAGTTATGTGATGTAGATCTTGCAGTGTCAGGTCGTGATGTTTGTGAAGTTATGTGATGTAGATCTGCAGTGTCAGGCCGTGATGTTTGTGAAGTTATGTGACGTAGATCTTGCAGTGTCAGGCCGTGATGTTTGTGAAGTTATGTGATGTAAATATGCAGTGTCAGGCCGTGATGTTTGTGAAGTTATGTGATGTAGATCTTGCAGTGTCAGGTCGTGATGTTTGTGAAGTTATGTGATGTAGATATGCAGTGTCAGGTCGTGATGTTTTGGAAGTAATTTGATGTAGATCTTGCAGTGTCAGGTCGGGATGTTTGTGAAGTTATGTGATGTAGATCTTGCAGTGTCAGGTCGTGATGTTTGTGAAGTTATGTGATGTAGATCTGTTGTGTCAGGTCGTGATGTTTGTGAAGTTATGTGATGTAGATCTGTATTGTCAGTTCGTGATGTTTGTGAAGTTATGTGATATAGATCTTGCAGTGTGAGGTCGTGATGTTTGTTAAGTTATGTGATGTAGATCTGCAATGTCAGGTCGTGATGTTTGTGAAGTTATGTGATGTAGATCTGCAGTGTCAGGTCGTGATGTTTGTGAAGTTATGTGATGTAGATCTGCAGTGTCAGGCCGTGATGTTTGTGAAGTTATGTGATGTAGATCTGCAGTGTCAGGCCGTGATGTTTGTGAAGTTATGTGATGTAGATCTTGCAGTGTCAGATCGTGATGTTTGTGAAGTTATGTGATGTAGATATGCAATGTCAGGTCGGGATGTTTGTGAAGTTATGTGATGTAGATCTTGCAGTGTCAGATGGTGATGTTTGTGACGTTATGTGATGTAGATTTACAGTGTCAGGTCGTGATGTTTGTGAAGTTATGTGATGTAGATTTACAGTGTCAGGTCGTGATGTTTGTGAAGTTATGTGATGTAGATCTGCAGTGTCAGGTCATGATGTTTGGGAAGTTATGTGATGTTGATCTGCAGTGTCAGGTCATGATGTTTGTGAAGTTATGTGATGTAGATCTGCAGTGTCAGATCGTGATGTTTGTGAAGTTATGTGATGTAGATATGCAGTGTCAGGCCGTGATGTTTGTGAAGTTATGTGATGTAGATATGCAGTGTCAGGTCGTGATGTTTTGGAAGTAATTTGATGTAGATCTTGCAGTGTCAGGTCGGGATGTTTGTGAAGTTATGTGATGTAGATCTTGCAGTGTCAGGTCGTGATGTTTGTGAAGTTATGTGATGTAGATCTGTTGTGTCAGGTCGTGATGTTTGTTAAGTTATGTGATGTAGATCTGTATTGTCAGTTCGTGATGTTTGTGAAGTTATGTGATATAGATCTTGCAGTGTGAGGTCGTGATGTTTGTTAAGTTATGTGATGTAGATCTGCAATGTCAGGTCGTGATGTTTGTGAAGTTATGTGATGTAGATCTGCAGTGTCAGGTCGTGATGATTGTGAAGTTATGTGATGTAGATCTTGCAATGTCAGGTCGTGATGTACGTGAAGTTATGTGATGTAGATCTGCAATGTCAGGTCGTGATGTACGTGAAGTTATGTGATGTAGATCTGCAGTGTCAGATCGTGATGTTTGTGAAGTTATGTGATGTAGATCTGCAGTGTCAGGTCGTGATGATTGTGAAGTTATTCGATGTAGTTCTGCTGTGTCAGGTCGTGATGATTGTGAAGTTATGTGATGTAATTCTGCTGTGTCAGGTCGTGATGATTGTGAATTTATATGAGTGAACGATGTTATTTTTTCATTTTCTTATCTTCACTTTAATCACGAATTTAACGCAGCGACGCGTGACGTATGACGCATGACCGCCACGCATGACGGCCACGCTTTATACCACGCATGACTAGTGTCATGTGTTAAAAAAACGTTCTACAAAGGCTGTGCACATTTTCTTGATGTAGGTGTGTGTTTACATTTTTGAATAGGGAGTTAATATATATTTCGCTAGGAGTTCTGTATATATATTTTTTGTGGTAGAATGTGTATGATTCTTAAGGACTCGTCTATTTTATTACTGATGATCTTCTATGCATTTTTGACTGTCATGCATAGGAAGTCAGTAATTGAAATGTTACAATAGGAAATGGCATCAGCGGGCCGTCGAGATGTCACTTTGCCAGGACGGCCACCACCCGAGTCCACTCGATCGGGGTTTCTGCTGAAGACCGTCCCAACCCATGTACAACAGGTCTTTCGACACTGTGCATAAACACGGTGCACACGATCGACTTTCCTAGGAGTTGTGATGGTAAATTTATGTCCTAATATCTTCCCCCACCCATCACGGGGAAGCGTCGGATGCCCTCTAAGTGGGGTTCTACAGTGGGCTTAAACCTAGCAACTAGTTTGCGAAGTAGCTGAGACGAAACAGTTGCCAAGGAGCAGCTTTCTCATGGCTGCATATCTAGAATCATTGGACAGGAACTTCCGCCTCAGCCTCTCGCCTCATATCCATTAATGGCAACTTGTAATCATGATCCCTACACTGTCTCTGCCGTTTCCTCCAACTGTTTAATTCCGACTGGTACCATGCATGCTTTTGTCTGCCCACGCGGGACACGCAATGGTGGTCGTGTTTCCCGGGTTAACGTTGAGGGGGTCCGATGGCCAACGCTTCCAAATTGGAAAGACATCTCAGACTTGTCGATCGGAATCCAGTAATTAAAGAAACCTGAACCATTTGAACACTTTTAAATCATGCAACACTTGGGCTCTGCGGGTGCTCAGAGGGAATACGATTTTGAGGGTGAAATTGTTTCTGTGAACATAGCGAAGAGGACCCAACCTCTAGACAACGTTCTACTCGCCAGAGTGGGGGCTTGTCAAAGCTGCCATACCAGTCCACGATTCGCCTCAGTGGGGGTATCGTCAAAAGCGTCCTACCAATCAACCCACGCAAATCAGTAATACCAGATGTAGACATTCGCCATGGTTTAGCCCGTCAAAAGAGCCATACCAGTCATAACAATTCGTCACGGTGTGGACCCGACCTAACAGTAGGTTAGCATTCGCCACAGCTGTAGAGCCATGACCTTTTTCAACGGTGGAGGTCTTAAGTGCGTGCAGAACTCAGCCAGACGGTTGTCCGTAGAACCCAGTATTTTTATCGCTACAGCAATGACCCATGTTAATAAGTGTCGTTCGTCACATTTTAGAACCATAACCCATCAGAACCAGCCATATCCATCATTCTAAGTTGGATCATCTTATAACTTTTTATGTCTCTGTGTTTGTTTGTTTGTGTGTCCGTCAGTATTTGCATCAAGACAGCATAGATGGTATTTTCATACCCTGATAGCTATTTGTGTGTATGTGTGTATCTGTCTGTATTTGTGTCAAGACAACATAGATAGTCTTGTCATCCCTAGTCAGGTTGAAGACTTTCTTTCAACTTCGGTGGCTGGGGTTGTTATTGTTGTTTTTTTTCACTCAGGTTTTTATCCCAAACAAAGAAACCTTTCTTACAAAGATATTTCTCGTCTTTAAGTTCCTTGGCCAAATCTGGAGACGGCTTAAAATGTATTTGAACTTGCTATCATTGTGTTATAGAACTTAAGTCCTATCGTTTTTATTTATGTCCTATTATTTTTTTTTTAATTTTCAACACATTTTTTATATCACTACATACAATAATAATGGTATGGTAGCATTTCAAAGGTTTTTTAATTTAATTATATAAATTTATATTTTTTATTTGTGTATGTTTTGTAATTTTAAAAAAAAACAACCAACACACATTTTTTTTTAATGTTTAATTAATGTACGTACGTGAAACATTATGTAAATAATGTATTTTTATCATTTTAATATTTATTTTTTTCAAATATTAATCTTAACAGGGTTTTTATAAATTAATTGTTACTTATTAAATTGCTAAAAAAAATTAGCATCAAGATTATATCAACTATAAAATATTTAACATCGGTGACAATTTTGTACCAAGTGTTAAGTTAATTTTATGGCCAAACGTAGTTAGGCCACGTTCTTATAAATTAAAATTTATATACGGTCACTTTTTGGGATTATTTATTTGTTGAACATTAACATTAAGTTGAGATAAATATAATTTTGCCTCGTAATCTGTTCGTTTTTGTTTTTGGGGTCTAAATAAACAAAATAAATAATTGCTGTACACGGAAAGTCATACTTTTACCCCAACAAAACAGTCCAATGAGAGTCAAATAAATGGCCAATTTGCCAAACACCAAAGCACTGTCAAAAGAAAGTCAGATGTAAGACCCTGTCATCCATACCAAATAAACAATTTATTAAGAAGTTGAGAAAGTTGTCTATCCGTCATACGACGACGGCACTTGATAAATAGTTAATACGCCAACTTCTTTTGCTTTGAGGCTTGTTTTCACCCTTTGAGCCGTTTGGTTGCGACTCCCGCTTCCTCCACTAGTTACAATCCCGTAACGGTAAGGATTAAACCCGTTTCTGATTCGAAACCGACTCGACTGTTACAGGTAATTATTGTATTATTTATTTTAATTTAGTTTTTTTTATAATTTATTTTTCATCCAAAGACATGAATTAATTAAGTTGAGCTATTATCCATGCCAACATCTCATCAGTATCCTGTACCATTTCATTTGAGAATCCGTGGGCGCCGTCACTGAGGTACTGCGACATGAGAGACGCGATGCCATCCGTGTTGTCCTTAGTTAACTTTTCTATCCTGTCCTCGTTGGCGCCGCCGCTGAAGTTCCTCCCTGATGTTCCCGTTCCAGCGTGGATATGGTTGAAAAATGAAGTTCCCGTACCGATGATGACCACTGGGGCGCCACTGCTTGCCGGACACGTGCATGCCGTGTAGGCATAAGCCTTGCAATTGTCTTCCGTCCTCCGTCTGTAGATCCACGTTCCAACAGATATCTGCTTGCTTCGGCCGTGGGGGTGGGACACCACGACGGCCAGCCTGTGCCCGACCCCCTCTTTGAGATACCTGTCGGCCACCGACTCGGTCAGGTCCTCGAATCTGGCCACGGTTTTTTCCAGACGGTCCAGCAGGTCTAGGTTGCACGTCACGCAGATCAGCCAGCAGCGATCAGTGGAGGCGTCGCTGTCCTGCCCGCTGTCGTCCTTGTGGACCCCGACACCGTCAATCGTGACGACTTCGCTGTTGGCGTCGTCGTAATTGAACGTGCACTGCGTTCGTTTGGCCTCGATGTCATCGAAAATGGCGTGCGTGGCCGTGACAATGTTGACCTCCCCCCAGGCCGTGCTGGGGGCGCCCGCCTTCTTGCACCCCTCGCATGGGCACGTCTTGCCGTCGGTGTCGTATTGATATCTCCGAATCTCGAAGACACGCCCAGTCGCAAACGAGGTGATTTTTTTACCTCTTTTATCATGGAACGGGTAATTTATTTCCTTCCCCGGATAAACATCAGGCCTCTCTGGGCTAATGATGGACATCTTCAGTTTAACGGTGAGATCTGCAATGACCTTGATCAGCTCGAACAGCTCGAGATCATCCCGGTAACACTCCGGCAGGTGGATGGCCTCAAAGTCCCCGACAGCAATGAAGCCTTTATGGCCGGGGTTTTTTTTGCAGGTCATATTTTGGAGAGTTCCAGACTCCATCTCGTCACAGAGGACATCCACTTCATGACTTCCTGTGGACCCGGGTGTGGCCCGGGGGGGGGGGGGAGGAGTTTTAAAACAGATTGTAAATTATTTTTTTAAATTATGTTCTAAACAAATATAAACAAATTTTAACGCAAAAGTTTATGAATTGTTTATGACATAGCGATTTACTTTCAATGGAAAAATTTTGAGAGACGTACCAGATTTCTTTTTAAAAGGAAAATTGATTTTTTTTTAAACGGCTATGATTAAAGAAAATAATCATAGTATCCATACATTGGCTTTTATCCATAGTTTGGCTTTATCCATACTTTGGCGTTTATCCATACTTTATATTTTTTTGCATAACGCTTAGCTCTTAAATATCATTTAGGAGGAGACATGAAAAAAGGACGCGAAAAAAAAAGACCAACGAAAGTGTCGGCAAGAAGCCTTCGTCAGCGAATTTACAAACAATGAGTAGCAAATGTAAAAATGTAAAAATGAAAAACTTTGCTGACATTGTATATGAAATGTTGCTGTATGAAATGTTGTATGAAATGTTATATGAAATGTTCTGTGAAATGTTGTGTGAAATGTATGTAATGTTGTGAGAAATCTTGTATGAAATTTAGGATGAAATGTTGGAGGAAATTTAGCGGTATTAACTGTTGTACCCCAGGCAAATGCCAAACTGCATTCCCCCTTGATTTTCTCTGGGATAAAAAAATATCCTTGTTAAATGTTAGTTACTTCTATGTCTAACTCTAATCTTTTTTTTTTAAAGACATCGCATTCTTATTTTTGTGATACATTTGAAAGAACTCCATCTGTAAGTAGCCATAAGATGGGGTCACTATGATAAACACCTACTGTGGCGCTTCGCTCGCTGTCTCAATGTAATTACATAGAATCATTTGATGTGAAGTCGCCGACTTGCCAAATTTCTGAAGAAAAAAAAGTCCGTCTAAAAAAATGGAAGACATTTACCAGATTCCATTTCCATGATATCGCCAATCGTCAGTCTGTCGACCATTGTATCTTCTTCGCGGTCCGTTGCCCCGTCACGTGCTGGTCCGGCTGAAATCGAAAACCAATCAATAGTTGGATACAAATATGTACGTATGTAAATGACAAACGAAATCATGTGTCTTATCCGCAGTCTGATAGCGGAAAATTAAGAGACACTGTGTCACGACTTTCACAGATATGTCTTCGTGGGGAAAACCCCATTCGGTAACATCCTTTAATTCAAATTTTTTTTCCCACGACAGGAATGTGTTCCTGCATTAAATTTTACTCTGTTAGTTAGACTTATTGAAACTTTGAATATCAAATATAACTAATTGCTTCAGCACATACTTGTTTGACGCCACCAACGACTTCTAAAAAAAAAAGTATATATTTTTATTATAATGCAAAACAAAAGTGAAACATTCATAACAGTTTATAAGTTCTAACACAGTCTTATCATTTAGTGATTTTAATCTTTAGTTTCGTTTTGATTTTGGTTTGTATTTTTTGTTATGGTGTTGACAAACTTGACCGTACATCAGTCAAGTCATCACAGATTAGATCAATACATTATTGTGTAATGAACTAACCTATTCCAGTGTAAATAAGCTTTAAAAACCAATCAAATAATAACCTATTAGTCTTTCAAAAAATCAGTTTGTCCAACTGTGAAATGAATCTTCCAAATAATTGATTAGTCTGTCTGTGATTGAATCATCCAAATAATTGGTGAGTCTATCTGTGAAATGAATCATCCAAATAATTGATCAGCCTATCTGTGAAATGAATCTTCCCGGTGAACTGAATCGAACTATAATATATACTTACCTTCAGCCATGTTCCGTTTTCTTTCAATTCACTACAACGATACACTCTTTAGCTTAAGAATCGTACTGAAGAAACTCTAGTCTGCATAATTCGATCTAACACTCCTCAGGAATGTCGATCGATATTGATTTTCAAACGGATTTTTGGTGACGTGTCTGTTGATGTGTGGCAATAGTCGAATCGATATGACGGTGTAGAAAGTCGCTCGGCTGTGGCTTGTGCTTCATCGATCGTCAAATAATTGTGTTCTTATTTAACACTTATGATCGTTTGACGTAATTCATTGGGGATTTGTAATTCGCAATACAGAGTTCGCACTTCGGGTGCCAAGTCAACTGGATCTAGTTTGTTCTTGAGCAGGCTTTTAAATGTAAACGTTTTAAGGCACTTTTGCGGCATTGTTTTCCCGAATGTCGCGGACTGATACAAAAAGTATAGTACCTTGTAGCCATTCCCAAGTTAAGATCCAATGGGTATTGTTATATGAATTTAATATCATTAGAAATATATTTACATCATTGAGGAAAGCATTAAATTAAACAAACATGACCAGGTTCCCAGAGTCTCTAATGGCTTCGAACATAGATATAAGATTTCCCACATACATTGTCCATTGCATTTCACAGACATTTATTTAATTATAAATAAAATATATTTATCCCTAAGCCTCTATATTAGGTGAGCCAAGGGACCTCAAACTTTCAAATCCGGCCCTTTATGTGATAATATAAATTCTGAAAATTTAAACTTGGGTGCAATCCATTTAGGGCTACAAATTACTTGCAATGAACTACATCTTACAATTACAAGGTAATAAAGACAAAACTAACATACATTTTAGACTAAGCTAAATGACCAGAAGGTCAATCACGGCATGGGACCCCAGTTGCTAAAGTCATCACGTATTGAAGACAAATATTTACGTAACATCGATAATATCAGACAATTAATTGTTTTTGCCTGGATTAAAACATGTAAAAAATGACACTATATTTTATTGATATCGAGTGTGTGATTCAGAGAGTAAAGAACCTATTAAAAGATTAACTTGTATAACTTTCCATGTCCCGCATGGGGGTTTTGGTCTGCCTCACTACTTCCTTCCACTTAGACCATCCATCCATCACTGTGGAGCTACAGCCCATGTGGGGCTTTGGCCTGCCTCACTACTTTCTTCCGCTTAGACCATCCATCCATCGCTGTGCATCCATCCATCGCTGCGGTGCTACAGCCCAAGTGGGGCTTTGGCCTGCCTTACTACTTTCTTCCACTCAGACCATCCATCCATCGCTGTGCATCCATCCATCGCTGCGGTGCTACAGCCCAAGTGGGGCTTTGGCCTGCCTCATTACTTGCTTCCACTCAGACCTAACTAATGCTTTTAATTTCCATGCTTGGATTCCCAGCTGCTGTAAATCTAAATCTTTCAAGTAACCCACTTTATTAAGAATTTCAATTAGACCGCCCCGCCCCCCCCCCTCTTCTTCATGGCTCGCACACTTTTTTCATCCCCCTGAAACATATTAATATCTTAATGACCCACCCAATTTTACACCACAGATTTATTGCACCTTACTTCAGAAAAAACAAAAGTTAATTTTGCGCACCAAACTAACTTGCGATATTTTCTTTAAAAAAAGAATTTCATTTAGCTCATTTAACGGAAATTATATTTTGTCTTCCCCTTAAAAACAGGAAAACTAATTTTTTGGGGGGTTTAGGGTTGGGGGGGGTGAAGCTGAAAGTTTGAATAAGTGTGTAGTCATCGGCAACGAGTATTTGTGCCAAGATTCAGCTTGATAGGCTGAAGTGAAGAGGGTCAGTTAGCGTCCAAAGATTTTGCCAGCCAACGAAAGCGAAACTAAGATGCAGGATTAAAAATGAGACAACTTTTTCACGCTCAGATTACAAACCGTGATTAATTATATAGATAAATGAGTTAACACAATTAAAAAAAAAAAATACTTTATTAATTACTCATGAACAGCTAAATTGTGAGAACCATTGGATACACAAACAAAAAAAAAAAAATTGAAACCATAAAGTGGAAGGGTGTGACGTGGTGAAGTGTGATCATAAAACAAACATTGGAATGCGTCATGCTTTAAATTCGTGACAGGGCATTGCTACCGGGGAATTCCCGTTCTTAACACACGCATCTCTTGGTGTGTTGAAGGCTATTACAGCCAACGAGGCTACTTCCTTGTACTTGCAAATTGCTTGTGTAGTTATATTGGCATTTTTAAACTTGTCACCAGCTTTACAGTGCTTGCTTCAGATAAAAAATGTCACAGACGAATGACGTCACAAAGGCTCAATTTATTCAGGTCTTTGGAATAAATATTTAAATGAAACATCTGCTATATATGTATCTCAATGTGACTATGTGTGTTTTTTCTTTGTTTTTTTAATTTTTTTTTTTTAATGTTTTTTCTTTATAACAAGAAAACTCTATGCAGTTGCATTGTAAGTTAAGGTCCCCAATTGCGGGGCCCCCTCGAAGACTCGGTGCTCAAAAGCAAGATACATTCGTTGCCTTTAGGCTAAGCCGACACTGATTAAGGACAGGCAATTTTTGCCTGTTGCGGATTTAGATCAAGCGACACTAGGCTGAGACAACGGTTCAGTTCCTTCATCTTCATTGAGAAATCGACCCCCACCCCCTCAAAAAAATGCTAAATGCATGTGTTTCTAGTGAAGTGTATGAGAGGTAGGAACGCTGTATTTAATTTTTATTTTTAATTTCGTGCACACTTGACCTTATTATACTGGAAATGATGTGACAATTAGATCACTATTATCGTGTTTACATTTTTTTTTTTAAGGAACTCCGCGGTAAATTTCATGTAGGTTTTTTGAAGGGCAATTATAGTACAATCTATAAATAGATTTTACCATTATCCTCCAATCATACAAAAGATTAGTGAACACAGAGCTCTTGATTACCAGCTCAACAAAAGTGTCAACATATCTCCATGGTTGAACTGTTTCATTTTTAACATGGCCTCAGTTCGATAGCGTAACCAACGAGGCGGTACCCCCGGTTGTGGTTTGGATACCGTCTTGGAGTGTAGGCGTAACTGGGGCGGCACTCCATGGTTAAGGGGGGGAGGGGTGGCAGGGGATTTCATAGGGTGGGTGATAAATTAAGTAACCAGGAGAATCCTTAGATCGATGTTTCAAATGTCCTTAAGTGGAAGTTTATATAAAAATTTGCTTAACATTAATTATTTTTATTTTTTAATTATGATTTACGTTATAATTTAACTACGCGAACTATCGCCACTGTCGTGAGCTCAACTTCTAAAGAATTTCGCGACTGCCAAAGGTTGTTTTTTTTTTTTTTTTTTTTTTTTTTTTTACTGTGTTCTACCAACGGTAATTAAAATTTAAACAAATTAGGCAGATCCTCGGTTTTATAATTGGTTTGATAATGGTAGACCGGCTGCGGGGATTCCCCGAAACTTAATCATTTAACACATTTGCGTGTCATGTTTATCCATATTATTACTATTATCAGATTCCAACTTACAAAATCATTGAAATGCAATTATTTTTCTCTTGAAATATTAGGGAAAAATACTCATTTAGATGGTTAAAAAGCTTAGATCAGATAATATTACAGATCAAATCTGTCTTGATGAAATAAGCATTGGCTTCAATTAAAACGTCTATGGGGTCTCAAGAGACACCATTAAAAAATAATTGCAGAACCATTCAAGTTAGGAAAATGAGGAATCAATTTTATAATTGTATTTTCTTCCCCTGCAGTTATTGATTTAAAAAACATCAATTTACATTTAAACTTGAAATTGATCATTGTTTCAAAACACAACGGGTGTCTTCTAACAACAATGACATGAATCTTATTTAAACTTGTGCGGCCAGCGCCATGGGTTCATTCTCAAACCTTTTTGGTGATATATTGCCAATGTAAGATTTCTTATTCACTCAGCATGCCAGCCTCTAGTAAGCCTACCTAATAAAACTATTTTTTTAGTCATTCGTCATTACTTTCGGTATCTGCCGCGTCCCATTAAAAACGACTCTGCCGCAACGAATGCCCCGCATGCCGCATGTTGCCGACCGCTTTTCAAAACCTTTTTTTTAAAAAAAAAAAAGAAAACGGGTAAATATTTTAGCACAATTTCTATTACCGAAACACAAAAAAGGAAGAAGTCTAAATTCTCGGTAGCAATTCAATCCCGTCGGTAGCGACTTCACTTCATTAATGTCCCTTTTCTTTGACAATAATTAATTCTTCTTTTTTTTTTTTTTAAATATGTTTGGGACATCTTGTAATCTGAATAAAGTAATAAGTGCATTTTTTTTAATCTCATCGGATGTCTCCGTTTTATACATAAATATATGGAGTCAGCGGCGTAACAAAGGCTTGGCATTCGGGCAGTTGCCAAGGGCGCCGGCCTGCGCCAGTTCATAAGGGCGCCGCTAAATCTCTCATTTTTACATTTTTCAATTTATCTAGGGAGCCAAAAATAAATTAGCCAAGGGCGCCAAAAACCCAGTCACGCCTCTGTGTGGAGTTCTCTGAATACCTAAACGCATTTACCTTTGAGATTATATTATATTTAAAAGAAATGTCTGGAGGCATTTCAACTTTAAAAAATAAAAATAAATTAAAAAATTATATCAAATTCAGACAGAAGCTTATTATTGTATGTGGCGTTAAAGAAGCTTATAATGAACATACAATATGTTCATAATTTGATATAAAGATAGAGGAAAAAAACTATGGACTGAAATTGTTCTGTGTGAAAGCAAAATGTGCCTATCAGACATTCCTGTACTCATATAATGCATCCACCCAATCGTTGATGTAGATTTACCAAATGTTGACGAGGGAACTAAATCACAAACGTGTAATTTTTCCTTCCCATACACATCTAGTATATAAAATTGGTAATAACTATTAATAACAGAATACCAAGGACTGTAAAACCTTTTGTAAACTAAAGTACGCCCCCCCCCATAAACTGTGTGATAATCCTAATCTGATTTCTAAAAAACCCCTCCCCCTTTTATACCACACAATAACTGTAGTTGTTTCTTGCATAAATTAAACAGCAAATCTTTTGTTGACAAATATCATTTCAAATTTATTTTAATTTATGGTTATTTCGATAATGTAAACAAACAAAAACTTTGTTTAAAATGCGTGCGCCAAATAAAAGAGCAACCGAAAACCTTCCATTAACAGACGTTTGAATGCGCATCGTTCTGAATTTCATTCAAATTATGTGCCCCAAAAAATAACTTGACGTGAACGGTTTCTCAAAGTCGTTAGAAAATATTAATAATATATATTTTGTGTACTCTTTCCTCTCTACATTTTACAATATTTTAATTTAAGCTTTTAGTATAAGGGGAATTATGACCAAACTCTCCCAGAACCATCAATAAGTCTGGGAGAATTGACATGTCAAAGTTCGTTTTGATCCGTAGTTTGTTTGCTTGCGATTAAGTCGACCCATAACAAACATAGCCACACCGCGCTTTAAGTAGTAGATGATAATGGACTACGATGAGTCGATTGTTTTGTCATGTGATGAGAGTAAATACCAGTAAGACTTCCGGGAGGCTGTCTGCAACACACTAGTCGCTCACAAATTTTTCTTCAAACAACTTTCTTCCTTTAATCATAACTGAATTATAATTATTGTCACATTTGTGAATTTCATTTAAAAAACACGTGTATTCAAGAATATTTTGAAAAGTAAAATTGTTAATTAACATTGGGGAAGTGCTGATGGAGACAAACATTTTGCTTAAAAATTAATGATAATGGCTGATCAGCTGTTTCTTTATTGTTATGTGTTGGTATGTGTAGCAGACAGCCTACCGAAGGCTTACTCGTATCACGTGACAAAACAAGAAAGTGACTCATCGAAGTCCATTAACAAACATAGCCACACTGCGCTTTAAGTAGTAGATGATAATTGAAGGACTGCAGTCAAGTTTTGTGAAGGAAATAGTAAAACAAGGTATGTTGAAGATTGGATCACAAGACGGGACACTAAAGTGTGAACGTTTCGGCTTAGAGCCTTATTCATCGAACAAGGCTAATAGAAGCGATCTGTTTCTTGTCTTACTTCCATTTGTCGTGTTCGCAGAAGAAGGCTCCAAGCCGAAACGTTCAGATATTATTGTCCTGTCCTTTGCTTCAAAATACCTTGTTTTACTATTTCATTTATGTAGTAGTTGAGTTGTTTTGTTTTTTTGGACTTATTTTTTTAAATTCTTTTATTTTAATCACACTTATTACGTAACACCAAAGCTGTGGCCAACATGTTCAGCGCGAACTCGACCTCTGACCCCGTGACGTCAGCAGGACTCATCAACTCGCGTCTGCTGGATTTCTTTCTCGTCTTCAACCTTCTCATCTGCAGCGAGATCCTGAGTCTCTTCGGCATCGCCGGCAACATTGTCAACATCATCGTCTTCTCCAGGCAAGGCTACAAGGACAGCGTGAACATCACGCTCGCGGCCCTGGCCGTCAGCAACATCGGGGCGCTGATCGGACAGCAGATGTTTGACATAATGGTCAATCCTTGGTTCTTTAGCGCGGATCTTCCCTTCAACGTCACCGAAGTCCTGCGCCTCATCTCCTTCTACCCACACAGCTACTTTATACGTGTAGGTGGGTTCATCACCGCCTTCGCCTCGTTCGAGCGCTGTCTGTGCGTGGTTGCGCCCCTGAAGGTCAAGCGAATCATCACGCCCGGCGTGGCGCTCATCGTCAACGTCACGATTTTCATCGTCACGATCCTCCACGTGTTCCCGGCCATGTATAGCACGTATTTCGAATGGAAGTTTTCGGTCAAGCTTAACAGAACGGTGCTGGGAGTGACCCTCAGGAGCACGGCGAGCAGCGTCTTCGCGGTGTCCTATTTCGTAACAGATTTGTTCGTTCCTTACTTCACATTCCTCGTCCTGATCGCCTGCACGTCCATAACGAGCGATAAGCTCGTCGCCAAAGCGTCCTGGCGGCGATCGGTCTCCGGAAGCGACGTCTCGAGGAAGGAGAGGAAAATCGTCCGGATGCTGTCGGTGGTGTCCGTCGTTTTCATCGTCTGCCTCATCCCGCAGTCCGCCATTTTGACAGCGGTGGCGCTGGTCCCGGGGCTGAAGGTGGATGGTGTGTACTTCGACGTGGCGATGCTTTGCTACAGCATCGCCTACCTGGCTGAGACCGTAAACACGAGCGTCAATGTTGTGGTTTATTACAAGATGAGCACCCGGTACAGGGAAACGCTCATGCGAGTCTTGGGCAGGTGCAGGGCGGCGCCAATGAAAAGATACGCCCGTAGCAGAGACTGAAGACGCATGTTATATTTATACTTTCCATGAAAATTATTTTATTTCATGTGCCCCTTAATTTGAGCGCCCTGGCCCTAAATCCCTTCATCCACCCCTTCCACCATAAATTGGCAAAGCCCTTGGCATATGTCATTAAAATTTAATCTTCTCATCCTTCGACCCAAAAAATTCATGAACAAATGTTTAATAACTATGCTAGACCGCAAGATGGTAAGTATATTACATTCAACTGCTAAACGAAAAAAAACAACAACTCCTTTCAACATTGAAATGTGCAAATAGACTTGAAGTGTTTAATTGTAATTACTGCGTATCCTGCCACACATGATTCCTGTCGAGGATGGGAGTTCGTTAGTTATCGTTGCGACTGAATGTCAGGTTTATCACGCGCCGTGTGTGTTAGAGAGTTTTTATTAGTTAATGAACGCTCTTCCCGCGCTTGACTGAATGACGTATTTTTATGCTTATTGTGACGTATTGTCTGGTCTGTATTGTGACGTAAGTTTTAGTCGTGCGGCAGTATTGAGTGGAACGTTGTGGAAGTAAGATTAGTTTCTGGTATGTCTGATAGCGAGCTGCGCTATATCATAATATATTCATGTGTCTATTGAAGTTCCAGCCTGTATTCATAATTGGTTAAAAAAGTTATAGTTATTAGGAAAAAAGGACTTGAGTTTGTTCATAATATTAGGAATAGTAAGACCTATTACAACGTGTTGGGGGAACTTGACGAATTACTCAATCCAGAAGAACATAGGAGTTGACAATGCCCACAGAAATCCGCACCGCAACGGGCATGAACATGTTTTCCCTTCAGTTTGGGGATAATATCAAACTATGTCTTCTTCACCTCACCAGCTTTGAAAGCTATCGTCGTATGAATTAAGTTTGTCTTTAAAAAAATAGTGCTTTTTATATATTGATTGTATAATTATTTTTGTCTCATCATAATCCACAATTTAAGACGTAATATTTTTCTTGAACTTGAACACAGTATGTATCAAAATGATGCGCAACAGTTCTATATCGTAATCATGCACGCAATTGTTAGACTGCCTTTCAAAGAAATCAAATATCATAAAAACATTTGAATCAATTTCATAAAGTAATCAAATTCTTTTTTTTAAAAAAACAGAAACACTGAATATTTCAAGTCAACCTAAAATCTGCCACCAAAGCAAACCCCAGAAAGGTCCGATTTGCTAGAGTCGACTTGCGAAATTGATGAATGAATGTAAAGAGGATTTCTTTTTTTGTTCTATTATTTTTAAAGGACAATCAAGTATCCATATAACTTAACAAGCCACGCGGAAGCTCAAAGGTGGAAAACAGGAGAGCAAAGGAAAAAACAGAGCCAACTACCCTGAGAGCACAAAGAGGCAACCAACCCTTCAGAATACAAAGAGGCAGCTACCCATGAGAGCACAAAGAGGTAACTAACTCTTCAGAGTACAAAGAGGCAGCTACCCATGAGAGCACAAAGAGGCAACTAACCCTTCAGAGTACAAAGAGGCAGCTACCCATGAGAGCACAAAGAGGCAGCTACCCATGAGAGCACAAAGAGGCAACTAACCCTTCAGAGTACAAAGAGGCAGCTACCCATGAGAGCACAAAGAGGCAGCTACCCATGAGAGCACAAAGACGAAACTAACACTTGAGAGCATAAAGGGGCAACTAACCCTTGAGAGCACAAAGCGGCAACTAGCCCAAAGAGCACATAGAGGCAACTACAAATGAGAGCACAAAGAGGCAACTAAACCTTGAGAGCAAAAAGAGGCAATTAAACCTTGAGAGCACAAAGAACCAACAACGCTGAGAGCACAAAGAGTCAACAACACTGAGAGCACAAATGTCCAACTTCCCTGAGAGCACAAAGAGGCAAATAGCCCAGAGAGCACAAGTGGGCTAGTAGATCCGCAATAACAAAAATACTTTAACATAATGTAGAAGAGCACTTCTACAATCAGAATAGCGGACTTGTTGTAATAGATTTAGACATACGCCCTAAAGACAAGAAGAACAAATGTTTGGAGCATGTTTTACAGTGAGTAAACTGGTCTTGATTATTCAGCTTGTATTGCATTGAGAACAAACGGCCGTGAATCCTTCCGCGAGGAGGGATTTTGGGGTGTTTAAAAAAAAACATCCACTTAAATTTGTCATACTAAAGACTAACACTTTCTTTCCGCCAGTTAACATTCCCGTTATTCAAATAATATGTGAAGCAGCCCGTTAAATTCCCACACCCTCGGTTAACATTTGTTCATATTAAAAGACTTACTACACTAACTATTTTCGTAAAACAAAAGAAATATTACGCAGCGAAAGTGTTTTTAAGAATCTCATTCAGCGCAGTTATCGAGAATTTCATTAAAAGAAATCAGCGCCATCTGGTAGCGTTAGTGACGTCGTTACATTTTTTGTGTTTTGATGATGCGAAGAAGATGTCAGCACAGCCATACCGTCTTCCGTTGTCGACTGCTCGTAGTGCCACTGTCTACAGGGCAGCGAGCTCTGCCCCGACTGCCAAACTATCAAGACGACACTGCATTGTACGTAAATATATTAATAATTCTATTTTTAAAAGTTTATGTAGTGAAATAATATACTTTATTCCTTCTTAATTGAGAGGGGGGTGAACTACATTTAAATTTCTCGAAATGATGAAGTTGTCAACACAGAAAAATAAGGGTTGGATGTTTATTTTTTTATTGTATAATTGGCAAAAATAATATATACTGTAGTCACATAGAGAAAGTGTCTGTGTGGTGGGGGGACCAGAGGTACATTAAAAACTTTATGGGGAAACTTTTTACTTGGTAGAAATCTGTAAATTACCTGTTGTCAAATACAAGTTCTCACGTGTATTTCGGAATTTGATTTCAAGTTTGAACAATAAAGCAATCTATATTAATTACCCTTCCTCTGCACAATTAATAGTTCATACATTTGAGAAAAGGGAGATAATTCATCTCCGTCAAAATTTGTTTTGAGGTTGTTAGCGAGAACACGATGAACAGGATGAAAGCGAGTGGTAAGGGGTGGGTATTGGGGTGGGTTCGTTTTGCCCCGGGGGGGGGGGGAAGAGAGAATGTCACGCTTTGTGTAATACACATGCCGTACCCCTCGAGCTACCTCGTGATGATTGATACCGCCTGTCAATTCGGTGAGCGCCACTTCAAGCACCACATTGTGGATGATCGGCGATTGACTCAGAAACACGGGGGCAGATGTGGACACATTTAAATTACATTCTAAATTTTTGGGTGACACAAAAAGTCCATTTTTTTAAAAAAAATACCAACACTTAGATCTCTCTGTAGTTTGATATTCACGCCCATTCACTAAGACAGCGGTTCTCAACCTTTGGGTCGCGACCCCTTTGGGGGGGTCGAACGACCCTTTCACATGGGTCGCCTGAGACCATCAGAAAACACACATTCTCTACAGTCATGAAGAAGCAACGAAAATAATTTTGTGGCTGGGGGGTCGCCACAGCATGAGGACCTGTATTAAAGGGTCGCGGCCAAGGGAAGGTTGAGAACCACTACACTAACGCAAGCGCGAATATTATCTCTCCACGCGTATCCAACCTGACACAGAAAAACCGTTCGATTTTTTTTTTTAAAACAGCTTAGCATATCACGTCCAGCCATGATACATCTAGCCATTAGACATCTAACCATGAGACATCTAAAACCGAGACATTAAACTTTGAGACATATTACCATGAGACATATTATCATGACACATATATGAAGGAATCGTGCAATTTGCCTATTTAATCATATCCGTTTCTAATCCATTTTACGCTTCTGAAAAGCGTATCCGGAAATTTGATTGAAAGAAATTTCGTCGACGGAAAATTGATCGACGGAAATTTGATCGAACGGAAATTTGGTCGAATCGTTTTTTTAGTTTATACGTTAAAATTTTGCGTCAAATTTCTTCTTGAACGCATTATTTTATTTTACTATATAGTATAGTGCTTTCAAAAAGAAATTTGACGAACATTTTAACGTCGATGAAATTTCTTTCGATCAAATTTCCGGTAACCTCTGAAAAGACATACAAAAGTTTCCTAATTTTTCAACAATTTAAAGTTTGTACGCTGTGACGATTAAAACGAATGCATGTCCCATGTTGTCTAACTAC
Source organism: Omphiscola glabra (assembly GCA_964017045.1). Lineage (NCBI taxonomy): Eukaryota > Metazoa > Mollusca > Gastropoda > Lymnaeidae > Omphiscola > Omphiscola glabra. The sequence continues at coordinate 19,428,800 of OZ024811.1, forward strand.
TAAGTGAGACCTATATCTGTATAAAATATGTATTTCTTTTGTTATTTATCAAAACTCCTTTGTATCTATAATGGCCAGTTCACACGATCAAATTTTCGTCAAATTTTCCTCAAATTTTTTTATTGAAGGCTTTTTATTGTAATACATTATATATAGTGCGTTCAAAAAGAAATTTGACGCAAATTTGACCGTGTGAACTGGGCATTAGTGAAACAATTAACATAATTTGTTTACCTTATGTTATGAGGGATGATGTGTTTTGTTACACGCATAGCCCGCCTTCCACGTGCATGAACCCTCGTGAACTCTTGTGACCGCCTTTGAAGTGTGGCTAACTAAAACTTTCCCTTGTTTACAAAAAGCTTCGTTATTCAGAACCTTATAGAAGGATCTGGATAAAACGGGAAAGCAAAACAATGCATTAGACGGTTCTAGATATTAGTAGGAAATGCCTATAAAAAGGGCTGACCGATAGAGAGAGGGAGAGATTTTCCTTTCCTTGATTACGAGGCATGCTGTGTGTCATTATACTTTGTTGTGTGTAGATTTTTTCTATTTCCTCGTTGCACACATTTTTGCTCATTGTATTTTTATATACAGTACCGGTACCAGCAAATCTGTAAGTTTATAATTTTAATCATATTTCTCTTGCTGTTATTATTTAATTGAAGTTCACAAATTAAAGGGTTATTAATTGTAATTAGCTCTGGCCTTGATTGTCGTTTTATTTGTTATTATTTTTAAAACTTTGGTATCGTCCTTTATTATGGACTGTTTCTAGAACGAGCCATAGAATAAAATTAAGAGATTAAATTCTCCATTTATAACGGTCCGTAATACCTAAAGTTGTACGATATGGAAAAGGTATGCGTAGTTATTGTTGTGAACATGTTTTTTAAACAGTTTATTACTGTCTTGGGAAATAATCGAAAACTGAACCTATTTGTTGTACCACAAAGAAATAAATGAAACAAAGCCGGTGTGGATTTGTTCCCCTTTAGAAACTTGCAAAACGAATGAAAACTAATGTTCCCATAATCTTGACTAAAAGCATATCAACGTTATCAACTTGACTAAAAGCATATCAACGTAATCAACTTGACTAAAAGCATATCAACGTTATCAACTTGACTAAAAGCATATCAACGTTATCAACTTGACTAAAAGCATATCAACGCAATCAACTTGACTAAAAGCATATCAACGTTATCAACTTGACTAAAAGCATATCAACGTAATCAACTTGACTAAAAGCATATCAACGTTATCAACTTGACTAAAAGCATATCAACGTTATCAACTTGACTAAAAGCATATCAACGCAATCAACTTGACTAAAAGCCTATCAACGTATTCAACTTGACTAAAAGCATATCAACGTTATCAACTTGACTAAAAGCATATCAACGTAATCAACTTGACTAAAAGCATATCAACGTATTCAACTTCACTTAAAGCCTATCAACGTTATCAACTTGACTAAAAGCATATCAACGTTATCAACTTGACTAAAAGCATATCAACGTAATCAACTTGACTAAAAGCATATCAACGTTATCAACTTGACTAAAAGCATATCAACGTAATCAACTTGACTAAAAGCCTATCAACGTATTCAACTTGACTAAAAGCATATCAACGTTATCAACTTGACTAAAAGCATATCAACGTTATCAACTTGACTAAAAGCATATCAACGTTATCAACTTGACTAAAAGCATATCAACGTTATCAACTTGACTAAAAGCATATCAACGTAATCAACTTGACTAAAAGCATATCAACGTATGATAGAAAAAAAATATTTTCCATTTCGAATAATAAAGCAAGAACTTCGTTAAACTTGTGTTATGGAAATAGTTGACCAAGATGTGTGGAAGCTTGAGGTAGAGAGACAGGACACTTATAAACGTTTCGACGAAGAGCCTTCCTCGGCGGACAGGACAAAAGAAGAAACAATAAGACAGAAAACTGTTTTTAAAAGTTAGATGTTAGGATTCAGCCATGAATGCTGTTCCATTTCCACCTTGAAGTCTCTTTCTGTTTATTAGAGAAAAATTAAACTTAAGATCCATCAAAAAATGTATTTTAATAGTCGTTTGGGTCAGCATTTGATCATGGGTATTATCAGGCACCGTGCTGAGGGATTGGTGCGCCCGGGGCGAAACCTCAAACTGCACCCACCCGCTTCAAAATAAATACCAATTAAAATAATACAATTTTGTGACCCTCTTTTGGGCTCTTATGTCAAAACGATTTTGATCTGCGCCCCCCCCCCCCTTAATTCCGATGTTTACTGCCCAGGTGAGTTCCCTTTCCCCTCTTCGCACGTCCCCAGATATATAGTTGGATAATACTTAGTATTAGTATTTAAGTTCAGTTAAAAACATCGTGATTGTATCTTAACAGAAGTGTTAAATTTTTGCTTAAAAGTAAGCCCAAAAAAGACGTTTGCTGACATGTTCGGTGAAGAAGACTTTTTCCGACATGTTCACTGAAGAAGACTTTTGCTGATATGTTCGGTGAAGAAGACTTTTTCTGTCATGTTCGCTGAAGAAGACATTTCCGAAATGTTCGCTGAAGAAGACTTTAAACCCGATACATAGCTGAAGAAGACTCTTCCAACTTGTTAGCTAAAGAAGACTTAGCCGACATATTCGCTGAAAAAGACTTTTGCCGACATTTTCACTGAAGAAGACTTTTGCATACATGTACGCTGATGAAGACTTTTCCGACATGTTCACCGAAGAAGACTTTTGTTACTGTGTTTGCTCAAGAAGAGATTTGTTATTGTGTTCGCTGAAGATGACTGTTTGCCGACATTTTCGCTGAAGAAGACCTTTTCCAACATTTTCGCTGAAGAAGACTTTTCTCGACATTTTCACGAAAGAAGATTTTTTCGGACAAGTTCGCTGAAGAAGACTTTTGTCGACATTTTCATTGAAGAAGACTTTTTCTGACATTTTCGCTGAAGAAGACTTTTGCTGATATGTTCGCTGAAAAAGACATCTCCCCTAATGAGAGAGTCAATGTGACGTCTACCCTAATTAAAGAAGCTGTGTGACGTCCCCCCAATGAGAACGTGAATGTGACGTCTCCCTTAATGAGAGAGTCAATGTGACGTCTCCCTTAATGAGAGAGTCAATGTGACGTCTCCCCTAATGAGAGAGTCAATGTGACGTCTCCCTTAATGAGAGAGTCAATGTGACGTCTCCCCTAATGAGAGAGTCAATGTGACGTCTCCCTTAATGAGAGAGTCAATGTGACGTCTCCCCTAATGAGAGAGTCAATGTGACATCTCCACAATGAGAATGTGAGTGTGACGTCTCCACTAATGAGAGAGTCAATGTGACGTCTCCTCTAATGTGAGAGTCAATGTGACGTCTCCTCTAATGTGAGAGTCAATGTGACGTCTCCTCTAATGTGAGCGTCAATGTGACGTCTCCTCTAATGTGAGAGTCAATATGGCATATCCCATAATATGAGAGTCAATGAGACGTCTCCTCAATGAGATAGTCAATGTTAAGTCTCCTCTAATTAGAGAGTCAATGTGACATCTCTCCTAATGTGAGAGTCAATGTGACGTCGCCCCTAATTTGAGAGTCAATCTGACGTCTGCTCAATAAAAGAGTCAATGTGACGTCTCCTCAATGAAAGAGTCAATGTGACGTCTCCTCAATGAGAGAGTCAATGTGACGTCTCCCTTAATGAGAGAGTCAATGTGACGTCTCCCCTAATGAGAGAGTCAATGTGACGTCTCCCTTAATGAGAGAGTCAATGTGACGTCTCCCCTAATGAGAGAGTCAATGTGACATCTCCACAATGAGAATGTGAGTGTGACGTCTCCACTAATGAGAGAGTCAATGTGACGTCTCCTCTAATGTGAGAGTCAATGTGACGTCTCCTCTAATGTGAGAGTCAATGTGACGTCTCCTCTAATGTGAGAGTCAATGTGACGTCTCCTCTAATGTGAGAGTCAATATGGCATATCCCATAATGTGAGAGTCAATGAGACGTCTCCTCAATGAGATAGTCAATGTTAAGTCTCCTCTAATTAGAGAGTCAATGTGACATCTCTCCTAATGAGATAATCAATGTGACGTCTCCCTAATGAGAGAGTCAATGTGACGTCGCCCCTAATGTGAGAGTCAATTTGACGTCGCCCCTAATGTGAGAGTCAATCTGACGTCTGCTCAATAAAAGAGTCAATGTGACGTCTCCTCAATGAAAGAGTCAATGTGACGTCTCCTCAATGAGAGAGTCAATGTGACGTCTCCCCCAATGAGAGAGTCAATGTGACGTCTCCCCCAATGAGAGAATCAATGTGACGTCTCCCCTAATGAGAGAGTCAATGTGACGTCTCCCCCAATGAGAGAGTCAATGTGACGTCTCCCCTAATGAGAGAGTCAATGTGACGTCTCCCCCAATGAGAGAATCAATGTGACGTCTCCCCTACTGAGAGCATCAATGTGACGTCTCCCCTAATGAGAGACTCAATGTGACGTCTCCCCTAATGAGAGAGTCAATGTGACGTCTCCCCTAATGAGAGAGTCAATGTGACGTCTCCCCTAATGAGAGAGTCAACGTGACGTCTCCCCCAATGAGAGAATCAATGTGACGTCTCCCCCAATGAGAGAGTCAATGTGACGTCTCCCCTACTGAGAGAATCAATGTGACGTCTCCCCTAATGAGAGAGTCAATGTGACGTCTCCCCCAATGAGAGAGTCAATGTGACGTCTCCCCTAATGAGAGAGTCAACGTGACGTCTCCCCCAATGAGAGAATCAATGTGACGTCTCCCCCAATGAGAGAATCAATGTGACGTCTGTCCGATAAGAGAGTCAAATGAACAATTGGTCTGCATGCTGACTGTCATAAAAATTGAATGTCTGTTTCTAGCCATATTTCTGAAATACAAATGTCTATGAAATGACAATGTATAACGCAAGAAGAGCCATCATTTGGGTCCTGCTGCCCCTGTGTTTGCAGGAGGCATCTGATAGACAAAAGTCTCAATTTGTGAGATTTATTTTAAAAAATGTATTTACAATCAACTTTAAATACATGGGCCCCAAATCTAAAAAGGGGCAGGGGACCTCCGTAAGTCACGCCACGGCCCGGGAATAAAGGGACAATTAAGAAATATCAATTTAGAAAGAATATAAAAATAATTAGACTCCTATAAATGTTTAATGTTTTCGTTAGTTATATAAATAATCTTAAAATTAAAAATAGATTTCTTATATATAAAAATATTTAAACAAGGTCATGAGATAATTATAAAACGACTTAGTATTTCTCGAGATTTAGCTAATTATTTGCTTTTAATTAGAATTCCCCCATTAAAAAGTAAGCTCTGTATTTAGAATATCCGGGTATTGTCTATATTTAGAACGTCCGTCCGGGTGGTCATGTGATCACAACATTTATTTAACAACAAAACTGCTTTTAGCGTACACATGACGCTATGGATCGAGAGTAAACTCAAACATTGCCTTAAATTCGATGTCATGTCTGTAACTGCTACGTAAATATGACATTCGATGTATGCATATAAATATTATATATGATTTAACCTCAAAGAAAATTTTTGTAGCAGGAATTTAAAAATAGATTAATTAATACTAAGCGCTGGAGAATAATCAAATAAAGATTAGCAGTTAGGTAAGAATTTTTTATCTATTGTTTTCATTAAAATTAATACTGTTTTGACTTTTTTTTAATAGGTACGTAACACACAAAATAATGACTTTCTTACCAAAGTGATTTTTTAAAAAAAATAATTCAACATATTTAAAGTTAAATTAAATTGATCAGTGAAAGAGTAGGGATATGATATGATTATCAGACGTGTGCTAACCTACTTGCTGTTTACATAACAAACTGATCACATGTGTGCTGACCTACGCAAAGTTCACATAACAAACTGATCAGACCTTTGCTGACCTAATTACTGTTCACATAACAAACTGATCAGACCTTTGCTGACCTACCTACTGTTCACATAACAAACTGATCAGACCTTTGCTGACCTACCTACTGTTCACATAACAAACTGATCAGACCTTTGCTGACCTACCTACTGTTCACATAACAAACTGATCAGACCTTTGCTGACCTACCTACTGTTCACATAACAAACTGATCAGATCTTTGCTGACCTACCTACTGTTCACATAACAAACTGATCAGACCTTTGCTGACCTACCTACTGTTCACATAACAAACTGATCAGATCTTTGCTGACCTACCTACTGTTCACATAACAAACTGATCAGACCTTTGCTGACCTACCTACTGTTCACATAACAAACTGATCAGATCTTTGCTGACCTACCTACTGTTCACATAACAAACTGATCAGACCTTTGCTGACCTACTTACTGTTCACATAACAAACTGATCAGACCTTTGTTAACCTACTTACTGTTCACATAACAAACTGATCAGACCTTTGTTAACCTACTTACTGTTCACATAACAAACTGATCAGACCTTTGTTAACCTACTTACTGTTCACATAACAAACTGATCAGACCTTTGTTAACCTACTTACTGTTCACATAACAAACTGATCAGACCTTTGTTAACCTACTTACTGTTCACATAACAAACTGATCAGACCTTTGCTGACCTACCTACTGTTCACATAAAAAACTGATCAGACCTTTGCTGACCTACTTACTGTTCACATAACAAACTGATCAGACCTTTGTTAACCTACATACTGTTCACATAACAAACTGATCAGACCTTTGCTGACCTACTTACTGTTCACATAACAAACTGATCAGACCTTTGTTAACCTACTTACTGTTCACATAACAAACTGATCAGACCTTTGTTAACCTACTAACTGTTCACATAACAAACTGATCAGACCTTTGTTAACCTACTTACTGTTCACATAACAAACTGATCAGACCTTTGTTGACCTACTTACTGTTCACATAACAAACTGATCAGACCTTTGCTGACCTACCTACTGTTCACATAACAAACTGATCAGACCTTTGCTGACCTACTTACTGTTCACATAACAAACTGATCAGACCTTTGCTGACCTACCTACTGTTCACATAACAAACTGATCAGACCTTTGCTGACCTACTTACTGTTCACATAACAAACTGATCAGACCTTTGTTAACCTACTTACTGTTCACATAACAAACTGATCAGACCTTTGTTAACCTACTTACTGTTCACATAACAAACTGATCAGACCTTTGCTGACCTACCTACTGTTCACATAACAAACTGATCAGATCTTTGTTAACCTACTTACTGTTCACATAACAAACTGATCAGACCTTTGTTAACCTACTTACTGTTCACATAACAAACTGATCAGACCTTTGTTAACCTACTTACTGTTCACATAACAAACTGACCAGACCTTTGCTGACCTATTACTGTTCACATAACAAACTGATCAGACCTTTGTTAACCTACTTACTGTTCACATAACAAACTGATCAGACCTTTGTTGACCTACTTACTGTTCACATAACAAACTGATCAGACCTTTGTTAACCTACTTACTGTTCACATAACAAACTGACCAGACCTTTGCTGACCTATTTACTGTTCACATAACAAACTGATCAGACCTTTGCTGACCTATTTACTGTTCACATAACAAACTGACCAGACCTTTGCAGACATATTTACTGTTCACATAACAAACTGATCAGACCTTTGCTGACCTATTTACTGTTCACATAACAAACTGACCAGACCTTTGTTGACCTATTTACTGTTCACATAACAAACTGATCAGACCTTTGCTGACCTATTTACTGTTCACATAACAAACTTTTTTATTTACAAATCCTTCGATGTTCACTCGATCAGGGACACAAATGTTTCGGAAGAAAGCACATAACATGAACATCACAAGTGGTAAAGCATTTTATCATAAACATTATTCCTCTCAAGATAAAAATAAGTTAAAACAAAATAGGTAAAAATAAGTCTTACTATTTGTTATAGTGGCCTAACGGACTATACCGTCCGGATAGCCAAATAGGTAAAACAGCGCGCATGCGGAGAGACTGCATAGACAGTGTGAAGCGGACAGTGTGTTCCGAAGTCAAGCATAGAGTCAACACTACTAAGAACGTGTATTATATGAAGATTGATGTTACTGTTTATTATTTGAAATAAAAAATTGTGAAAACATAACACTATTGGCCCTTTTTTTTTAAACGCTGTTAAAATTAAACACAGAATTAAACACAGTATTTTTGTGCGAATTTAAAAAAAAAAAAGAGATTGTATTATTTTTGTTATTTTTAACTTTAATATTTTATTTTTTTAAATGTTGATTTCCTTTAGGTGACCTTGAATCATTCTCATTATTATTCGTATGATCTCATTTCATAGATGGCGCTGTTGAAACTCGACAAGATGCCTCAGGATTTTCTAAGGCTAATGACTGGAGACTTTTTTACGGTAAATACATCCGGATAAAAACGTGTACATATACTCATTTACATACATGTTCTCATTTACATACATATACTCATTTACATACATATACTCATTTAGATACATATACTCATTTACATACATATACTCATTTACATACATGTTTTCATGTACATATATACATATATTAATTTACATGCATATATACATTTACATACATTTATTATATTCATTTACATACATCTACTCATTTACATACATATACTCATTTAGATACATATACTCATTTACATACATATACTCATTTACATACATGTTTTCATGTACATATATACATATATTAATTTACATACATATATACATTTACATACATTTATTATATTCATTTATTTACATATATTCATTTGCATATATATATTTATTTATATATGCAAATATCCTGATTGAGAGTGGCAGGAATAAGGGACTTATTTTTGTACATTAGTATTGATTGCACCTTGCCTCAGTTCATGTATCCTGGACACGGTCAGTGAAAAAAATAATTGTTTCAAATCTGTCATTGTCGCCGACAATGTTGCTTGTTTTATGTTACAGCATTCGTTTACATTTCAGCCACGGAACGGACTTACCGTGAATACATTTTCTATACAGAAGAGTTTCTGTGTGTGTGTTGTGTCTGTGCGTGTTTGACAGTGTGTGAATGTGTAGTGCTACCCTAAGTCCTCTGATGACAAAGAGAACACTCACAATTTTCATCAAATCCAGTTACCAAACCCTTAGCCGTAGCCAGCGCCTAGGGCTACGCCAGTGTTAAGTGCTGTGAACTTTTTACCTGTGAATGTTTTCCTTGTGACATTTTTTCCCGTGACTTTTTTTTTTCCTGTGACTTTTTTTCCTAGCAAAATATGTGACCATTTTCCGTGACTTTATTTCCTGGGACAGAATAGTATGCAAAGGAAAAAAGAGTAAGTAAGATGGCATCAATCGTGGAAGGACGGGTAGGGAAATCAGGACAAAAGTCATATTTCTGGAAAGCCGCCTGGACAGGGGCCTAAAAAGAGGACATGTAATCCTTTGAGTGTGTGTATTCATGTGGGCGTGTGTGTTCACGTGGGCATGTGTGTTCACGTGGGCGTGTGTGTCACAGAATGGGTGTTACGGAGGAGGGCTCCGGTCCTGACTTATCACAGACGGCATTGATGTGGTAGTATTCAGTACAGGACCGCTCCTCTCTGTGATTTATATCGTGGGTATCTAGGCGTTGGGACAGACAAAAGCACAACGTAGACAAACGTAAACCGAACAACTCCAACTCCAGGTGTCCAGATGATAAAGGAAAAATATATTTATTACTGAAATTTAAAAAAACTCTTCTATATTCTTCACTAACTGTCAGCTACCTACTCCCTATATGAATCTCTAAAGCCATGACTGTTCACAGTTTCGTCTCAACTATGTTCAACTACTCAACTACAGTCTCCTCGTTTCTCTTGCCACTCCTTTTCTACTTCCCCCGGAAATCGCACCCCAGCGCGTTTAGCATTAAATAAATGTGGTGCTACATAACTACATATCGGGAAGTCCCGAACAAAACATTATAAATTACATGAATATCACTGGAGCGCCATTGTTCAATCCCAACCCAGTCATTTGTGACATATGTCCCCCCTTCAAGAAATTTTTCAATACATTGACAAATTTCAAAAACTCCACAAATGACCAACATACAACTCTATGCATAACACCATCACATAGCTCCAGCTCTTAGTCTATGCTTCGCTACGTCTATTATCACCTATACTCATCTTCAGTTTTTTCAAACAAAATAAAAATAGCAACACAAAACATCATGCATATGTCAATAATAAGCAACAAAATTATTAATCGTCTACAACAACATGAACATTGTACCTTAAAAGCTCTAAGCTAAACAAACAAAACTTAAACAATTCTGCTCTGTCATTAAGATATATTGATCTCAGAATCGTGGTTAACCCTGCAATAACCAGACACCAAAAGTATCTTCAATTTCCACATTGACAATATCTTCCTTAGTTACATCCTAAAAATCACCATATTCTATGCAACTTCTGAATATGTGTCTCTAATACAATAACTCTAAACTCCTATCATAATAGACTTAACCCCTAAGTCTTAATCTCTTCATCCAATTCCACGGATTTGGTCGACTGATTATCCATTTCCAACTCACACATTCACACATAGTGTAGGGTATAACCGCACTGCCCATGCTATACCCACACATTACCCAGTGTGGGAAATAGCTAACCTAACCAAGCTAGCTTACACATTACCCAGTGTATGTTATAGCTGACCACCTCATGCTACTCTACACATTGCCCAGTGTAGGTTATAGGTGTCCATTCCACGCTATTCTACACATTATGTAATGTAGGCTTACTATTCATCCTATGCTATCTCACACTTTTCTAGGTTAGACTAACTCTCTGGTATATTATCAAATTACCATCCTCCACAACACAAAATAGCATTCTATTGAGACTCTATACATCGTCTACACCACCAGCCATCAAGTGCCCTGCACAGTCTGGTGTAGACGATTACCGATTATGTCCACAACAACATCCCTGTTATGATGACATAAATAACCAACACAACTGAAACACTATAGGCACACCTACACTGTCTTCTTCAAAGCTCACTGCCCACCTGGCATCTTAACAATGGCACAGGGGCAGGGCCCCGCATATATGATTCATTAAAAATATGTATAACACAACCCGACAAGTGTTAAAACACATAATCATACTCATTATCAGCATTATTTAAATTACACAAGTTTTTTTAACAAAATGCACGTATACAACTGAAAACTTAAATTTAAATCTAGATACCACAACTAAATTAACTAAAGCTACTAGAGTCTTAAAAACATGCCTAATGTCTCTTTCAGAAAATCTCCTCGATGACGCCATAAGAAATTATTCTCATACTAAACTAAACACTCTATGTCCGTCTACCTAAACTGCCTCCAAACTGTAATCACTCACACAGAAATACTAAACTACTTGTCCCACGATGACGTCATAGACAATATCGGGAATACATACTACTTTAACATTTCCAGAAACATATGGTGTGCTGATTGTCACCATTGCCTTCTCTCCTTTTAGCCTTGCGCCATTCATCAGCACGACCGTGCACCTCTCTCCTGTCAACTTGCTGTCATTTACTAAGTCTTTCCTGACCACTATGTCACTACACAGATAATGTCTGAATACTTGAACTCTTTTATCCCCAACTAACCCATAGACACTTTTCTTCACTCCGATGCCAATTGAAATTCCTCCTATAATAATTTCATCTTCACTATCACTTATTTTCTCTTCACCGCTCTTGATCACACGTGACCTATTGTTCTCCTTCTTCACTAATGACTTTCCTTTCTTTTCTTCACACTTCTTTTCCTTTCCTAATCTGAAACACGTGGCTGTCGTTTTCACCTCACAGAAACTAAAATTTCTATCTCTCCTGTCACTGACGACTGGACAATTCCTCAATACGTGCCCCTGTTGGTGACACTTGTAGCAACGACGCTGAAATCGACATCTCACGGCGATGTGTCCTGGGCGTAAACAGCTGAAACAGACTCGTGGCCGGTTGCATTCTCTAGCCAGGTGTCCACTTTCATAGCAACGAAAACACCGGCGCTCGTTGCAGCAATCTCGTGCCAGATGATCAGTTGAGTAGCATCTGTAGCACCGCCGTATGTTAGTGCAGTACCTTGCTATGTGACCTGCACGATGACACCTATAACAAAGTGATGCGTCCCACTGCCTGACTTGGCGGTACACAGCTGATCTTCGATCCTCCGTCTGTCTGCACCACGATTGCGTCATCTTTGCCTTGACACCCTCTGTTTAATCCAGGTGACTTCTTTCGTCCAACTCTTACGTCAGCCTTGTCTATCTCCTGTTGCCTAGACCCCGGCTCGAGCCCCCAGATGTCACAGAATGGGTGTTACGGAGGAGGGCTCCGGTCCTGACTTATCACAGACGGCATTGATGTGGTAGTATTCAGTACAGGACCGCTCCTCTCTGTGATTTATATCGTGGGTATCTAGGCGTTGGGACAGACAAAAGCACAACGTAGACAAACGTAAACCGAACAACTCCAACTCCAGGTGTCCAGATGATAAAGGAAAATATATTTATTACTGAAATTAAAAAAAACTCTTCTATATTCTTCACTAACTGTCAGCTACCTACTCCCTATATGAATCTCTAAAGCCATGACTGTTCACAGTTTCGTCTCAACTATGTTCAACTACTCAACTACAGTCTCCTCGTTTCTCTTGCCGCTCCTTTTCTACTTCCCCTGGAAATCGCACCCCAGCGCGTTTAGCATTAAATAAATGTGGTGCTACATAACTACATATCGGGAAGTCCCGAACAAAACATATTATAAATTTCATGAATATCACTGGAGCGCCATTGTTCAATCCCAACCCAGTCATTTGTGACAGTGTGTTTGTTGTTTTTTTTAATGCATAAATAGCACTCATTGTAATTTTAAAATAGTTTTAGTTATAATGTATAAATAGTACTAATTTTAATGAATAAATAGTACTAAATTAAATGGATAAATAGTACTCATTTTAATGTATAAATAGTACTCATTGTAATGTACAAAGAGTACTAATTTTAATTTATAAATATCATTCATTTTAATGTATAATACACTGAATATTTTGTTTAATCTGCGTAGTAGACTATGTATTCAGTTTAGCAAGAACCCAGGGCTCTGCATTTATATATAAGTGTATTATTTCATTCTCAAAATTGTAACAATTGTAACTTAATAATAAATATGATTACGTCCTTACATCATTTTTATAGTTTTAGCTGATGCTTTACTTGCCAGGTAGACACGAGACCCACGTATCAGAGGCAGACGAAGCAGATCTCCACAAACAGCTCTTGGACTGTGAGAAAAATCCAGGTCACCGCCAGTTTGTGCCCGTCTGCGATTTTGAGACCGGCGACCTGCCTGAAAGTTACCGTGACGACGACATAGTCGAGTTCATCAGAACTACAGCTCACCTGACGGTCAGGGTGGACGTTAAGATGACCAGCGCCGGCCGGCCAGATTTCTGGCCCCACACGTCTGTCCCTTACGCCTTTCACAACATGAGAGGGATCGGCGTCAGGCGAACCGGCACTGGTATGATCAGACGGGTGGACAAATACAGGGATCGGAATAACAATGAAACATGCAAATGTCAGAGGTGTCTCCATTCCGGCGAGCCCAGTACGGGTTGCGGGGAGATAAGGATATACACGGCGACGCACGTGGTGTTTGACGACGTTGAGGCAAGACACACCACGTGTAGATTGTTCTACGACAGACCAGACAGCCCCTTTGTCACCCTCGATGGCCTGACCATGGTCAGCGCGAACGCAGAGGAGGACTGGTGTCTGCTGAGGTGCGAGGTGAACGACGCCGAACTGCTCGACAGGCTGGACACGATGGTGAGGCAGTGGCAGCGTCAGTGCGACAACGTAACAACCAAGTACGTCAACGCCAGATACGAGGACAAGCTGCTGTTCATCGTGTCACATCCTCACGGGTGTCCGAAACAGGTCTCCGTGGGACGCTGCACGAACAGGTACGCCGTGGGGGATGTGTGGTCGACCAAGTGCACGTACACAACATGTACGTGCCCGGGGAGCAGTGGGGCCAATGTCCACTCGTTGGGATATGGTAACCTGATATACGCCCGTCACGTTCACAGCGGGGTCAACTTTGAGGGCTCAAATTTCAGCGGCGTTGGTCGAGACTACCCCCTCTTTCGATAATGTCGACGGAAAATGTACGTTATCACATGGTATTGATAGAAGGATAATATAAATGAAGGACTGTGTTCAAGCCGTGCAAAGGAAATATTAGAACAACGTGTGTGGAAGCTTCAATCAAAATACGGGACAATAAGATAAGAACGTCTCGGCTAAGAGCCTTCCTCGGCGAACAGGACAAATGAAAATAGAAGATATATGAACTAGTTTTTTTTTTAAAATCAATTGATCGACATTGTTATTGCCGGAAGTTGGATTTTCCAAAACAGAGATTAACTTAAGATCTGTGAAGAAATTTTGTATATTTAAAATGAAACTTGTAATTGTCAACAAATGACAAAACTCTCAGATAGGCTTGGTGAGGCTTAAACAAATGAATTGACGTTCTGTAAGACGGCAATTCAAATGGTTTCATTTATATCTAATCTATTGTAAAACCGCATTTCTATTGATATATAAAACTGTAATGAATGTGTTAATTTCGTATGTGTTATTTTCTAATGTGTAACTTGTATTTGATAAAATTAGAATGGTGGTCGGCCTATCCCACCTAATCCGCTATTTTTGTTAGGAACTACAATCCATTTACTTTTGAAATACCCCTGATATCGTAGATTTCACGAAACGATGTTCAGTCTCATAAATATCGTAAGGTCCGCCTTTTTATATAGACCTTTTGAACAGATTGATAAATGTCTCTCTGAACCTGCTGCTCAGTTATCGTAAACTATTATGTTAACATTTGAGTTGATGGTTTCCATGAGAAACGCAATGCAGTAGCAAGCCAGCGAGATATCAAGGTACGTCCCAAATCTTGATTTATGGCGACCGCCGTCAGAATCGCTGACTGGGGAAGGAGGCAGACGATGAAAATCAGGGACACCGCTGTGAGCATCTGAACCAGTCTCGTCTCTTTATTGGAAATCTTGCGGCCGGAACTTAGCCCGGAACTCGACACAGATTTTCGCCACGCGGCCTTGCCCTTGCGATCCGTTAGAAAGTAAGAAATGCTAAAAGCTACATCCACGTCATGGCGGAACGACAAGGCGAGGATCGACCTATTTACCCTGGGGGAAAACGTCCAATCAAAATATGCGAAATAATACGTAGGAAACACGTTGAACAACGTGATTGTAAATCTCAATATACTGAATTCAACAGCGACTCGAACTGTGATAATTCCCTTGACCCTCAGTGGTGCTACCACACAGAGGCATCGTTCGAAGACAGCGAAAGCAGTAACAAACCCACACACCCTTATGAAGTAGCTGTGAGGGTAGAAGGATATCAACCGTATAACGTCCAGGTGTGAGAACGGCAGGTCGGCCCTGAGGAATAAGGGTTGGTCATGATGTTGGTGGCCTGCAGAGTGACCAGCGCTCCGATGTCGCCGACCGCCAGGGTCGTGAGCGTGATGTTGACGCTGTCGAGGAAGCCTTGTTTGATGAAGACTTTGATGTTGGCGATGTTCCCGCAGATGCTGAAAATCCCGATCACCACACCGCATACGAGGAGGTTTAACATCCATAAAGAAACTTAAGACGGTTGTATTTACCGTCCCGGACGAGCCTCTCGTTTCTGTGATGGTTATGTTAAATTCCGACATTGCACCATATAATTTTCTGCTATTATTTCTTTTTTTTTTTTTTATTTTAAAAATATATTCTGCTGCTTATTGGTTTCATTTCCTTAGCGAATTTCACCAATTTCCAATTCTCTTCCCCATTGCGCTATTCATGTCTGAAGCCTTTGGGACACTTAACAAGTCCAAAAGGTGTTTTAATAACAATATCTCAAATAAAATTTTTGTTTTTTAAACCAAGCCACTGGAAACATTTAAAAAAAAAAAAAAAGCTTTAACTGTCTCTATATTTTTTTCTTGGATTAACCTTTTTCTTGGGTTAAATATATATATATATATATAAAGAGATATATATATAAAGATATATATATATGGAAGTTAAATACATCAACAAATATTGTGGGCTCTTTAATTTATTTTTTCAAAAGAATATAAGAATAATAGACTGATAAAAGGAATAAATCTTTCTTTTAAATATTACATTCTTTGTAATGAAATTAAATAAATTAAAACGTTTCAAATATAAATTTAAGAAATAATCTCCACTCAACTCAAAGCGGTTCAATTAAAAAAAAATACGGTGAGTTGCATAGGGAGTATGCCAAAGTTCTTGGGTTCCAATCTCAGCGCCACCAGTGAAATCCTCCACAGTTCTAAATCCACGGGCTCACCCTGGGGCGTTGGACAAATAAAAAAAACAAAAAAACAAACAAAAACAAAATGGCTAGCTGTAGCCAGCTGTTAAACTCATTCAACATTATTCAAAAATCTTCACAAAAGAAATCGCTGTAAAAAATACACCAGAAATTTAAAGCGATATGACTTAAGTCTTAGATTATTTTTTAAGTTTAGCTTCCTACAAATCTAAACGAATTTGAGGCATCAGATAGTGAGTGTTCTGAGGCATCAGATAGTGGGAGTTTGTGAGGCATCAGATAGTGAGTGTTGTGAGGCATCAGATAGTGAGTGTTGTGAGGCATCAGATAGTGAGTGTTGTGAGGCATCAGATAGTGAGTGTTGAGAGGCATCAGATAGTGGGAGTTTGTGAGGCATAAGATAGTGAATGTTGTGAGGCATCAGATAGTGAGTGTTTGTGAGGCATCAGATAGTGAATGTTGTGAGGCATCAGATAGGTAGTGTTTGTGAGGCATCAGATAGGGAGTGTTTGTGAGGCATCAGATAGTGGGAGTTTGTGAGGCGTCATCTAGTGAATGTTGTGAGGCATCAGATAGTGAGTGTTTGTGAGGCATCAGATAGTGAGTGTTTTTTTTTAGGAATCAGATAGTGAGTGTTTGTTAGGCATCAGCTAGTGGGAGTTTGTGAGGCATCAGCTAGTGAATGTTGTGAGGCATCAGATAGTGAGTGTTTGTGAGGCATCAGATAGTGAGTGTTTGTGAGGCATCAGATAGTGAGTGTTTTTTTTTAGGAATCAGATAGTGAGTGTTTGTTAGGCATCAGCTAGTGGGAGTTTGTGAGGCATCAGCTAGTGAATGTTGTGAGGCATCAGATAGTGAGTGTTTGTGAGGCATCAGATAGTGAGTGTTTGTGAGGCATCAGATAGTGAGTGTTTGTGAGGCATCAGCTAGTGGGAGTTTGTGAGGCATCAGCTAGTGAATGTTGTGAGGCATCTGATAGTGAGTGTTTGTGAGGCATCAGATAGTGAGTGTTTGTGAGGCATCATATAGTGAATGTTGTGAGGCATCAGCTAGTGAGTTTCATGAGGTATCAGCTAGTGAGTGTTATAGGGCATCAGCAAGGGAGTAATGTGAGGCATTATTTATGGAATTTTATGAAGTATCAGCTAGAGAATATTATGAAGTATGAGCTATAGAATTTTATGAAGTATCAACTAAGGAATGTCATGACGTTTCAGCTGGGAATGTTATGAAGCAACAGCTAATAATAATATGATGAACTTAAATATTGTTTGTAATAAATAGTATCACTCACTTTTGTATCGTTTTCTTTGCAGTATACGTATCTCAGTCCTGTGTTACGCGTTGTTTATTCTACGGACCAAAGCTTAACACGGATTAAATTTTCACCCCCTTCCCTATTTATATACATTTTATATGGCTTATTTTCACGTGTGTTCTATATTCATTGTGGTTTATGGGCGGCAAAATCAAGGCACTAAAACTCAAATTGCGTCAAAGGTTCTTGGTTATTCTTCTTCTACTCGCATTTACCGAGAAGGCGTCGCGGGACATGTATGGTTGACGGATTGTCGCAAGGTGTCTGACACGTTGGAGGTTCATCTTGCAGACTTTCAGGTTTACACAGTCAATCGACCGACGGCTTTGGTCTTCCTATGAACCTGGATCAGGAGTGCCTGCCTGGGCAAAAGCGCTGAGTGATTTTTACACTTTTAAGTGTATATAAACAACATGAAATACTTTTTTTTTTAAATCCTTTTTATTAACTTCGCCTTTTTTGTTCATGCCTGGCTGGGCGTTGGACAGGCAAAATTTTCGGACGGCTAATTGACCCACTTCTCGCTCAATCTATCGAGCTGACTCTTGGCACGTAGACTTTTTGCCAATGACTAGATATTTCATCAAATGTTCAGCCCCATCCCCCAACTCTTCCACCAAAAATGACTCCTTCTCAATTTCAAGGGGATGATGAGAGAAATATGACACCAATTTCACGAAATGAAATTCCCGATAGCTGCACTGAATGCGATTTATTTATTTTTTAATATCGGAAGTACGTTTGGTGCTTAAAAGTTTATTTTGTTCTTTTCCGAAAAATTTGGTGAAATAATTCTGCTGTTTGAAATAAAGTGCATTGGTTTCTATGCATGTTTTTGTGCAATTTTACGCTACACCCTTATAGCTCGACATTAAATTTAATACAGTATTTATACACAAAACTTTCAGCAGGAGTTGTTTATATTTTCATGATTTTATTTATATTTTTTTGGTTTGCTGTTGTTGTTTTGAACGTGCTATTAGATCCCAGATTCGATTTCCCACAAACAGAACACACGATGAATTGGAACGCCATTTTTAAATAACAAGAGCCATTTGAACACTCTGATCCTCGTTTGATTTGACAAGTTTATTGTGATCTTGTTGTTGTATCCATCTCCCGACTATTTCAGTCTGACGATTGCTCAGGCGGAAGGCCTTGCTAAATGTCTTCTGTTGCTGGGGAAATCGGCGCTGAAAACGCAAAAAGAGTAACAAGAAGCTAAAATTTTGTTATGTAATAATTTTCAGAAATTGTTATTGGTGAAAATGTGAAAGTACGAATTAAAAGGCGATATCAACGATCCTGAATATGTATACATATACAGCACTAAAGAAAGGAAAAGGTGACTGAGCGGTACAGTATCTGGTACATGCGGTATAAATCAAGGAATGTACCGTGCAACATCAAGGACTGTAATGAGACTTCCCATCACCCCCCACATTAGGAAACAAAATATTTAAACTAGAGCTTAACCGGATGAAGTTGTTTGTTGTTGTTGTTTTTTTGAGTTACCAAAAATAGTTAACTTTTCATTTTCTATAATCTATGACGGCCTTGACACAATAGGCCTGCAGACAGTCCTGCACGGTAGCTGCCGGCCTTGACACCATAGGCATAAGGATTAGTCCTCCATCCTTCCCGCCAGCCTTTAAATAATAGTCCTACAAGACAGTCCTACAGACGGTGGCTCTTTACGGATTAATATAATAGCTGCCTACTCCTAAAGAAAGAAAGTCAACCTGAACAGAGTTCAGTCGTCACGCATAAAAGCTTGCTGCGTGACAGAATTTTTCCCACTCATTACTATAAATATAAACCCGTGGAGAACGTGAAGGGCCGATTTTCAATTGGAAGCATGACGAGCTTGAAGCAGAATATATATAAATGCGATAATAAATAGAATTCAGCAGGAGACTTGGCTATGAGACATTTTTCTTTACATTAATTAAACACTCGTTTTCAGATGGATTGTGTGCAGGCCACCATCTCAGATGTGAAAATAAAATATACATAATGATACATGTATTACCCTGAGAAAATCAACAGAGAAAGGTATTTTTAACATGTGATAATGTTGCCGTCATTTCTTTACAATTAAAAAAAACATGTAATAAAAATTTTAAATACAACTGCAATTTTATAATGTCTTCTTCTCGACAGCAGCTGTACATTTGCACACGTTGGTGAAAGCTGTGACTTACCTGGAGCTTGCGTCATATCTGTTGTAATCGCAGTGCATCCGGGCGCCGCCCTGGTACTCGACACAGACGCACGAGATGTTGTTGGTGACGGGGAGCCTCTCCCCTATGGCGTAGTTGACGCCCCTGAACGTACACACGGGCCTCGGAACTAGAAACGTATAGCCTGATTTAATGTGGTAGTGGGGTGGAGATTAGTGGCACTCTCAAACATTAACTCAAGCAATCCGGTACTTATAATCCACCTAAGAAGCCAGTGTTAAAATTCGCCTAACAATTCGGTATATAATCTACCTAATAATCCGGTATAATAATCCACCTAACAAACCGGTGTTATAACCCACCTAATAATCCGGTAATTATAATCCACTTAAAGAGTCGTAAGCGATGGAAAGGGCATGATGGAATGTGGGGAGGGGGGCATGATGGGATATGGGAATGGGGCATGATGGGATATGGGGATTGGAGGCATGATGGGATATGGAGATGGGTGCATGATGGGATATGGGGATGGGTGACATGATGGATTATGGGGATGGGTGACATGATGGGATATGGGGATGGGGGCATGATGGGATATGTGGATGGGGGGCATGATGGGATATGGGGATGGGGGGCATGACGGAATATGGGAATGGGGGCATGATGGGATATTGGGATGGGGGCATGATGGTATAGGGGGATGGGGGGCATGATGGGATATGGGGATGGGGGCATGATGGGATATGGGGATGGGGGCATTATGGGATATGGGGATGGGGGCATGATGGAATATGGGGATGGGGGCATGATGGGATATGGTGATGGGGGGCATGATTGGATATGGGGATGGGGGGCATGATGGGACTTTGGATATGCCAAGGCCCAGATGGCCTTCTCACACCGGGGTGACGGGCGGGAGGGTGAAGTATTACAACAGGTCAGGGATTAGGAAGTTGCGTTTATCGTAAATTTGAAGCTGATTTGAAAGGAATTGGATCGTGTGAACTGACGCTTGTAGCGTTATTTCCACGGTATCAAACAATCCACAAATATGCGCGACCACAGTGTTTTTTCCGCTATTGTTTTACTCTGCGTGGGTGTTGGATGAATTTAGTTTATTGAAAGCTGACATTTGCAAAAATTCTTGCTCATCTATTGTGCCGTTGAATTGTCTTTGGGTTCACAAAAAACGTGTCTACAATTATATGCAGTGTTGTCAAGGGAAATAAATCTATATTATTGAATAGCTACAAGATGTGGGAAGAACCTTTAACATCAACCACTTAACATACTTAAATAATAAAATATGTCATGAATGGTATTATTAACAAGCAAGTGTAACTTTATTTTCAAAAAGATTTCTATTAACCACGTTCCTATCAGATGTATATTATTACACAATAATATTTTATTGAATATATAGTGTGTAGTAGGAAGCTGTGATAATCTTATCATTTCTTTCATAGTTTTAAAACTAAGATTTTTTTTTTAAATGTCTTTATGGTGTAATAGACTTTTTAAAGGGACGCTATTAAATATTCTTAAATAACAATTCTGAGTTACAAAGGTTGTCTCTCTTGTTTGATGTTAATTTTAATGCTTCCAATATTTCGTACCACTTTTTAATATTTTATTTTATGTATTAATTTAATTTTAAAAATTTGGGGGGATGGGGTACTTAATTATTCAATACATTTTGAAAAGGGAATGATATCCATCGGTTTACAGTTAACAGTTAATATATGAATATGGACGGTCAGACTAAGCTGTGGTCGAATTGTCATTTCTCTAAGCTGTAGGGACAGTTCCGAAGTGTGGGCTAAAGCAGTCCCAACCACGACACACGGATACAACGCCTAGCCCCACTCAAGCAATGTCCATTTTTTTTTAAATAAGATGTTAACTCTTGGAATGCCAACAACAGTAGACGAGCCACCAACTCACCGGCATAGCAGGCAACAAGCACGATCAAAGCAATACCGATCAGCAGGGCGGTGTTCATTGTTCGCTGTCTGTGGAAGAGATGGTTGGGTGGATTACATGTTTATATAAATATAGATTGATGGATTGGATCGATTCATGGTGGATGGATGGATGATTATGTTGAATACGGATGGGTGGACGGATTGTGACTTGATGAGTGGATGGGTTGGATTTGTGGATATAATTTGAGTGATTGGGTTGACAAGGCTTTTCACGTAAGCTTCTCCTTATGTTGGACACTAGGGTTGGATGGCCTCTGTTGCAATCATCTACGCCCAGACTAAGGTATGAATAATTATCTTATTTCGTTCAAAATTAACATTTGAATTGTTACATCGAACTCTTGATCTAAAATTGAATTACATTTATTATTGAAATATCGCGTAGTCGTCACTACCACACTCGAGTCTTGCTCCACTACTGCTGAAGTATAACTTTGTTTCATTCGTTTTTGTTTATTTTCTTTAGTAAGTTGCAAAACCTGTTAGTATATATATAATTTCTGCTGTCAAACTCTAGTTTTCTCAGGTCCTACTAGAAGTAAAGTTGTACGGGTCCTCTAGGCAGCTTTCTGCGCCTAGATTATAAAGATCTGATCAAAACCCTGTTGTTGCTGGGGTTTCCCCCTTCTTTACAAATGTACGGAGACGCCCTCGGCTTGAATACACATGTCTGCATGAGAGGCATAACTAAAGAATTATCTGGACTCTCCTAAGGCGTCTCACGGAACAATTTCTGGAGTTTCAGTAGTCCATTGTGTACTTATGTGTTTTTGTGAGTTCTAATGGCTTAGTTTTTTTTAACAGACATCACCTGAAGGTTATACCAGTACCCTGAGAAAACAAATACGTTGTCTAAAAAAAAAACACATCTGCATTATTTTTTCTATAGACACATTTTTTAAATATTTTTGCATATAACAATAACTTACTTATATATAACAATAACTTACTTACATATAACAATAATTTACATAAATATTATCATAAAATACTTACATATAACAATAAATTACTTACATAAAACAATAACTTACTTACATATAACAATAAATTACATATAACAAAAGCTTACTTACATTTAATTATAACATTCTTACGTATAACAATAACTTACTCACCTATAACAATAACTTACAAACAAATACCAATAACTGACTTACATATAACAATAACAATAACTTAGTTACTTACAGATAACCATAACTCACTGTCTTACACATAACAATAACCTACTTACAGAAGAAGCCTCCCTCGTTGTTTGTAGTAGACAGTCGTGTTGTTAAGATCACGAATTTACCTGCCCCCTCCCTCGTTACTCTTTTAAGACATCCTTGCAGCTGTTGCGGTATTATCCGCTATTTTCCTACCTGGGCTTCGGTCACATTGTATAACAACCTGTTCCAGCGTACACACGTAGAAACTGTCACTCAATTTATCACCAAAATAAACTACTAGACGTGTAATTAAAAATGAATTTTAATGGGCTTTTTTTGTGCTAATAATCCCAAGGTCTCGTAAATAAAATGCATATAAATATTTATAAATGTTAACTGATTCATTGCTTATTAAGTAATAAGTACGGCTATTGTATTGTTATTGTTGAAAGAAGATACGAGCTTGTATTAAAACTAAGCAGGAAATGTTTGTTTTTTTTCAGGTTTTTTTTTGTAAATATAAAGCCAAAAGTCATAACGTTCATGAGTTTGTTCATAGTACACACCAACAAAACCTATACCACGTCTTTGTGGATTTCAAGAAGGCATTCGACAGGGTTTGGCATGCTGCTTTATGGCCACCATGAGGCACTACAACATCAACACAAACTTAACCAGAATGATAACATCGGAGAATGGTTCAAGACCACGGTTGGAGTACGACAAGGCTGCTTGCTCTCCCCCACCCTGTTCAACATCTTCTTAGAGATAATTATGTCAGATGCACTAGAAACGCATGTAGGGACAGACAGCATTGGTGGCAGAACGATCACCAATCTACGTTTTGCGGATGACATAGACGGACTGGCGGGAAGCGAGGAAGAGCTAGCCAACCTAGTAAAGAGTCTCGACAAGACTTCATCCTCCTTTGGCATGCAAATCCGTGCAGAAAAGACAAAAATGATGACGAATAGCACTAGTGGCATCACCACTGAAATTAAGGTCGGAGAGGAAAGATTAGAGACAGTTGGCAGCTTCAAATACCTAGGAGCAATAGTATCGGAACAAGGCTCCAGGCCCGAATTAATGGCCAGGATTGCGCAGACAACGACAGCACTAAAGAGGCTCAAGAAAATATGGAACGACAAAAATATAGCCCCCAGCACCAAAATCAGGCTGATGCGCTCATTAATCCTCTTCATTTTCTTATATGCCTGTGAGTCCTGGACATTAACAGCAGAACTTGAAAGGAAAATAAAGGCGATGGAGATGAGATGTTACAGAGGCATTCTTGGCATCTGCTATAGAGACCACATCACCAATGAGTAAATAAAAGAGAGGATACGTCAGGCAATTGGGCAATACGATGACCTCCTGACGTCTGTTAAAAAGCGCAAACTTGAGTGGTATGGCCACGTGACCAGAAAACAAGGGCTCGCCAAAGAGATCTTGCAGGGCACTACTAGAGGAGGGAGAAGAAGAGGAAGACAAAGAAAAAGATGGGAAGATAATATCAAAGAATGGACTGGATTACAACTAGGCGATGCTATGCGTAGGTCAGAAGACCGAGAGGAATGGAGAAGAATAGTGTACATGTCATCTGTGGCGCCCCAACGGTCGAAGGACTACTGGGACCTGATGATGATGATGACATACCATAAACAAACATGTACTCAGCAGCGGTACTAAATTAGGATTTGTTTAACTCCCCCATTCTGTAAAGAACACTACAACTAAAACAAATACGACTGCAAACAGGATATACCATACCAAAAATATATCTTTACCATTTTCAGCCCTGACTGATGTGATGAGTCAGCTCATGCAGGTCATCTTGAGCACAGACAGTAGTAAACTTTCGCTCAGACAGGCGTGATCTTCACCTCAGACAGCTTTGATCTTTTGCTTTGATAGGTGCGATCTTCAGCGCAGACAGGTTTGATCTTTCGCTCAGACAGGTTTGATCTACATCTATCCACCACCTCCCCATCCCCAAATAACGTATAGGGACGCGTCTTAAGCTAACAAAGCCGGACGCCTTCCATTTTGAATTACTACGAATTCATTCATTGTGCTGTTCGGTGCAATATTTATCTTTTTTTTTTAAAGAGTCCGCACCTTAATCAGCATGACGCACAAAAATCTAAATTAATTAATTTTTATAAGGCCCCGTTCTTACTTTACAAGATAATCGAAAAAAAAAAATAAACATTAAAAACGACAACCAAATAAATTTTAAAAATACACTTGTTTTGGGGTTGGGAAAAGGTTTGGTTTCAGAATGTTTATTTAAATATCGACTCTAGAATTAACATCTCAAATGCTAAATGTCCTATAGTGTGTTGTTTAAATGTTCTCAAAATATATAATTTATACATTTCTGGCGATTGGATTGGTCGACTGCTAGTCCACGTCTGACAGATTAAAATGTCTCGCTTGACTCTCTTAAGCGTCAGTTCCCACGATCAAATTCCTTTCAAATTTCCCGTCACATTTTTGTATTAACGCACTATTTTGTGCGTGATTTCTTTCTTCTTTTTTTTTTTTTTTTTTTTTTTTGTACAAAATTGGGCATTTGATCAAATTGTAATTTGCAAGTTGTGAAAAGGCTTCATTCAAAAATTGCATCAAATGCAGGATCGAAAATTTGATCGTGAGAACTAATGCTTAGTTTCAGGTTTAAGCTTTCCGGGACGTAAGGGAAGTTTGTAATAAATGACTGCAAAGGAGTTGACAAAAAATAAAGAGCTGTATAGTTCCTGCTAAATAAATCTAAATAATGACATTTTTAAAAAAAAAAAAAAATATTTATTTCTATTTTTAACTTACAGTATCTGTTTATTTCTTGTTTTTTGTATTGCTTGCTGAAGAAGGCGTTTAGCCGAAACGTCCATTTCATTGTCCTGTCTTTTCCACCTGAAACCTAAACATGTCTTCTTCCACTGTTTATTTACTTAACACGGCTTGAACGCAGTCCCTCGTACATTAAAGTTAAGTAAACAGTTTGAATTAACATCAGCCATATTTTGAAATGCAACCTAATTTATATTTATTTATTTATTGTTAATCCTGACTTAGCAGCCTTTTTTCATTATGACACCTTTACGTTTTTTTTGTTCTATTTTTTTTTTTAAATTTTTTTTTTGTAGGCCTCCTTGTACTTTGACATCTTTTGGTGTAGGCCAACTGACACCTTGCCTGCTGACATCTTTCCTAATAACACTTTGCCTCCTGACATTTTGCCTGCTGGCACCTTTTCTACTGACCCATTTCCTACTAACACCTTGCCTACTAACACCTTTCCTACTAACATCTTGCCTACTAACACATTGCCTACTAACACCTTGCCTACTAACAACTTTCCTGCTAACACCTTTCCTACTAACACCTTGTCTACTAACACATTGCCTATTAACACATTGCCTACTAACACATTTCCTACTAACACTTTGCCTACTAACACCTTGCCTACTAACACCTTGTCTACTAACACATTGCCTATTAACACATTTCCTACTAACACATTTCCTACTAACACTTTGCCTACTAACACCTTTCCTACTAACATCTTTCCGGCTTTTAGAGAGTGCCTTACAAAGATTTCTTGACATCGAATAAGCATAATTTCGCTATTTCTTGTCTATGGCTTGCTTTGTGTTAAAATACATAGATTATGAATATACTCATCGACACCAGTACCAGGCACTGAAACACTGCAAATCACCTCTACATGCATAGGAGCAAGAATGATCAATAATTTGATCGTGGGCCTTAATAAATAGAAGAAGATCTATAAGGTTTAAACACAATTAAGGGCAAACGAATTCATCATTTTGGAACAACCAGACCAATCTATTTATAAAACCCCCAAAAATTGCTACAGCTGTTAACGTGTTTCTAAATTGGCACTTAACAACTACCAACGATATACCTTAAATCATACACAGTTACCCCCCCCCCATCCCCCCACCCTGATTCCCCTTCTTCGAGGACAGCAATGAAATATGCATTTTTTGGTGAATATTTGGTATCTCCGTGAACAATAATCTCATGAAGTACACGCGGATTTACAAGCAAGCTGCACGGCTTCACTGTAAAGCCTACGTTATGGTTATGAAGGTGTAACTCCCCTCTGTAGTCTTGGCCTGTGTTTCGGGGCTGAATGAATTGCACTAGCTTTGCCGTGACAGCAGGGCAGCACTGGGCACGACAGTTTGTCCGAGTTTAAACTCGAAAATTCATGTCAAAATTGCATGGGACTTAATTAAGATTACATGAATTTGACTTTTGTCCATAAAAAAGCCAAACAAATGATGGGATTTTTTAAAAAAAATATTATTTATTGTTTTTTTTAAATTATTTTTTTGTGTGTGACATAGTGAAGTTTTGATAACTCTAATAATAATATTAATGTTTAAACTCTCGTACTCTTAGAAGACTCCAGAGAAACGGTTAGACGCCGACTTTTCGTCCTCCTAAAAGTTGGTTAACTCAGGTCTTCAGCCCTTTGGGTGTTGTGATTGTGATCTCTTCCCAGTTGTTTGTCAGATAATAGGTCTACAACTAATTATAATAGAATGCACACCCAAAAAAAACTTAAAAGAAAATAGAGTTGTTTTAAAAGCATTTAGTCACCGAGACATGTCCAAATCTAATAAGGGAATTTATCAGGTGTCAGACGCATGCAGATTTAATAACGCTCACAAGAAAGATCGGGGGTAATGGGGTCAAGTGACCGCCCCCCCCCCCCAACCCAGTCCCAGGACTGAAATTAACCAATTACAATTTAGTAAAAAAACATACCAACTGTTGCAATAAATGTGAACTTTAACGATTAATTTGGACTTAATCCATAAGTGCGTCACGCTTTTTTTTTTTTAATATTTGTAAACCCCCCCCCCCTTAACGGGGTCACAATCGGTCACAGTTCTAATTACCCCCCCCCCCCCTTTTTTTTTTCTCCAACTTTCGAACTAACAAAAACAAATTGTTAAAAAATTAACAAGTCATTAAAATCTAAAACAACACACTTCACAAAGAAACTGTTCAGTTTATAAAAATTAAAAGTGACATCTTCTGTCACTCAGAATTCCCCCATCACAACAGAAATTTTAACATCACTGAATTTTTTTTTTATTTAAAATTATTACGATTGGAAATGAAAAAAAAAACCGTTAGAAAATCATATTTTCTTGTCGTTATGCATTATTTGAAAGTATTGTTTCCTCGTTAGTCTCATTTAATAGAATAGTCGCAATTTAAAGAAAATAAGTAAATAAAAATTGAAACGATTTCCGGTGACCTTTGCCGAAATCCGAAACAAGTAAGTTCCTAAATGTGGGGTCAAATAGCAGAAGCTTCTTATTTACGTTAGATTTTTCTTGTGATATTTTATTATTTAAATAGATACATATTTCTGTTACGAAGGTAATAATTATATAAATGTTGTACAAAATAATTTACAAACTAGCACACCCCAATTAAACTACTAAGAGTTCAAAGACATTCATTCAAAACGGAAACGACTTCACAACAGTGACCACTGACAATATTCCTCATTCTAGGTACTGTGGTAAAAAATTCAAATTTAAAAAAAAAATAAACCAATGGCATAGTTGAATAGAGCTAATTTTTAACAGAATAATAACACCAAATCATATTTTGGCTAATGTGCTTCTGTGGTCCCTTATTGGGAGTCACTGCCCTTTGTTTATGATAGATTTAGGGTTCGGGTTAGGGTGAGCAATAGAGGTACCAGTAGCGTGCAATTACCCATATTTTTAGCTGTTTAAAAGTTATGAATTTTTAAAGTACGACTTAGTTTGTAATTTTTTACTATGGACGAAACCTCCACATCTTGTGACCTCATTCCGCTGATTGCGTCATGCGCAATGACTATATAGTTTATATAAGGCAACGCATCCCCTTAGTTAGGTACTTTGACAGAAATTTTCAATATTGTCCTATTGACATAAATGATACATCATTTTAAAGGGCTAGCTATAAGCTTTGCAAAAATACCAATTTCATTTTTCTAGCTTTTATAGAAATGAAGTTATGATTTTTTTGGTGAATTTTGTAACCCCCTTCTTTATCTTTGTATTTAATTGTAAAAACTTGTCACCGACTTTCCAAATTTCTGCCTTATTTTGCCAACAACTTTTTTATTTGAAAAGATAATGCAACTAAATTTTCAGGAGACATTCTCAATGCAATATACAACTCAATGAACAACAAAACTTTTACATAACATCAAGAATTTGCATTTTGGATAATTTTATTTGTGGGTATGTGACAAAAAAAGTGAATGAAAAAATTGGAACAATAATTATTTCTGAAGAAAAAAAGCTGAAAATAACATGTTTATGTAATTTAAACTAATTTTACTAAGCTATTGTTGAATTTTAAATCAATTATCATATTTATAAAAAGGTAAGTATTCTTTTTTTATATCTAAAATTAATAGATATAATTATAATTTATAATATAAATAAAAATTACTCAAAAAAATTAAAATCATCCATAAGTTATAAGACTAATGGTAAGGACACACAGTAAGTAGGGTAAGTATTAGAATGTTACATTAACTTAACAATTATTTAAAATTTATATTTTAATACCTTATTAAATTAAAAAGATACTAACTTTAATTAGGCATGTAAGTGTGGTTATAGTAATAGTTAAATTTAGTATAATGTAGTAAAAGTAAATATATTCTGTTTAATTTTAATGTCCCTAGTGAAAGGATAAAATTATTATTATTCCTATCATTGGTTCAGTAAAGAAGAACAGATCAAATGTTTAGACATTAACTAAATAAACGTACACAGTTTTTAACGTAAATTGATGCTATATTATGTATTAATTTACTATTATACCGTATAGTTATAAAAGCTATTTATTTATATCAAGGGACAAAACTTGTCAGAAATTCAACAGATTACAAAAACTAAAATTTATATAAACTTCTTGAATTATTTAGTTGTATTAACTTCTAATGATATTGTAAAACTGTTTCTTATTAATTAATTGGTTAGTGCTTAGTGGATTTTTCGATATGAACAATAATGAAAATATTTTTATATCATTATATAAAATTGATGAGAAGAGCCATTTCCGACAACCCATTTTTTTTTGAGAGGGGAGATAACCAGTGATAATTAGCATTTTTATTTACAGAGTTAATTGCATAACTTTTAAGTAAAATCGTCATTATTAACGAAATAAAGTTATTCCTATTTGTGAATTTATCAAGTAGCGGTACGATAAAAAGCAATGTGGTACGAGTAGACATTAAAAAGTAATAAGCTTATTAAGTACATGCCGGCACTAGGATAAATATATTGCCACTGACAAAATATTCCATGCTTCAAAAATGGTATCACCGTGTTTGGAAAAATATGCGCTCCACGTCACCGACGACAAATTAGTTTATTATTAGAAAACTGTGACGTAAAACGCAAAAAAACGAGATAATCACTGAAACGAATGTAAAAATGGCCACCCAAGTTTTGCGTTATTTTTCCATATGCGCAGACCGCGTGCGCGTGAGACCTTCGAAATACCTACCTTAGTACTAAAATACTGTTTAGGGTCGACTTATTTTAATCTTTTAACTTTGGCACATGAATAATTAATTAAAGCTCTCCCTGATCAATGGTTTAATAGTTTTTGCACACGGCCAACTCTTATGAATGAAATAGTATTACGGTATAGCCATTATGCAAATGCAAGTGGCTGTGTGAATGGCTGCCCAGTATGTTTTGCACACGGCAAATTGTGATCATTTATAATATGGACTGTACCGGGTTTTTAAACCTCAAATTAGGATATTCTTGTTTAAAAGACTTTTAAGTTCACTCGAAACTATAAGTTATCCAAATATTTTGATGTAAATAGGGATAATAATTGAATATTTGTCGAGTATCGGCATCTTCTGCCATTGAAAAGGGGGCGTGGTCACACCCTAGAGAATTTGGGTAGTGCGACCTACATAGTATACTGCTCATGGGTAGAACCATGGCATCTCTCGTAAAGGACATGTCGCTTTGAAATTTGGCATACTGGTAGATCAATGTAGGCCCGAGATGCATAATAAATATGAAAATGACATATTTTGTACTTTGACTTATATTAATAATGAAAGTTGCCTTATATTCATCAAGGATTTTCTCAAATATTAACCGATTGTAAATAAAAAAAAGATTGATTAAAATGTAGGCCAAGATGTCCTCTAAAGCGTAAGGCCAGAAAAGGAACACAATTGTGGAATATAGTAATTATTTTATGAATGAAATTGCACCAACATCAACAAATTAAAAACACGGATTTTCGCGCACCGACGCCTATTTCCCATACAAAATTTTTAGTAGTCTCCCTTGCTTTATCGAAGTACCTACAGTCATTCCCTTTCTCTAGTGAAATAACGATTTAATAGTTTAATTTAAAATTTACAAACAAAATACACTGAATGTGAAGCTGAGACTTTCATTTGATTTGATTACAATTAATTATGTTAAAGTAACTCAGTTACAGTTACAGCGGTCCCAAAGTCGTGGCATTGGCCGTTTAGTTTTGTTTTTACGCAAAGTCAGGCAAAGGCATAGAGATTAGTTATTACTATTTTTAGTTTTAGACAACTTTAGCATTACTCAATAAAATTATAAATGTCATCTTAAACAAAATGTGAGTTGTGACATACTGCAAAAATCTCACAATCATCTGTGGCTGTCACCCCTTTTCTAAATTCTACTATATTATATATTGTCTATATGCATCCTCCTTAGGCTAAAGGTGACCTTTTTTTTTTCAAAGTCAAAACCAAGAATTTTTAAAATTTAAACATTTTTAATCATTGTCCAAAATTGAAAAATTATTTATGATTAAACTGAGAGTGAAAGCTCTTATGTCATTGAGACATTCTTACAGTTACAGTAACTTATAGACTAAATGAAATATAAATAAAATATTAATTCATATATTTTTTAAAAGTCATTTCTTTATTCCTGGATACCAGATGCACTCGATCTTTTTATAAAAAACTATTAAAACTAGATCTTTTGATAAATTAAATAATTAATAATAACTTAACATTCTGTTATCATAAACTGTACGAGATTCAGCTCAAGACAAACCTGGACAAATTTTTTTTTTTTTTTTTTTCATATTAAAATAATTTTTATTTCTCTTTTCATGGTTATCATTATTGGAAATAATATTCTCTATTGTACATTAAATATTTCATATCTCATATAGCACAGTAATAACAGTCTAAAATTTGGTAGCTTAAGTTCATTTTCATTTTATTCATAAATTTCATTCAAAATTGTATGCAAAAAATAATAATTAATAATAATTTAAAACAAGAAAAAGTAAAGATCTACTCCATTCGTTACTGCTTATTTTATCTTATTATTCATTCTCAGATGAAAAAATCCATTGTGTCTTAGTTCTGAATAAAATTTCATTTACAAACAATGATTGAAATAATTTAGATTTTAAATGGTATAAAATGTCAAGCAAACAACACTTAAAGAGAACAAAAAATGCAAGCGTTCGAAACCCATGTGCATCCTAAGATTTACATTAAAGACAACAAATTTACAAAACTAAACGCAACATTAATTTTAAGATTATCCTTTGTTGTGTCTGTTACCATCACCTCTCCTGTGATCATCCTTCCATTCATCCATGGCTCGTGCACGTGCCAACAGTTCAGGGTCTTCCCTTTCAAGTTTATCCTCTTTCTCTGCATCTTCCTTTTCTCTTTCTATTGCGTCCTTTTCTGGATTCATTGCCCAATCCTGCATACTGTGACCTTTGCTAACGGATTCTGAAAGTGTTCCTTCCTTCAATTTCTCTTCATAAAATTCATCCACAGTCATGGTTGGTAAGGCTGGGTAACCTGCTCCATAAACTTGCTTCTGAAGTTCATTTTTGGTGAGGATGAAAGGTCTGAAAGGCTTTTTTGAAGTTATGGCAGCAGAACTCTGTAGAGCTATTCCCCCTTTTGTCATCTCCTCCTTGTGTTGCAGCATTTGAAGT
The DNA here is from genome assembly GCA_964017045.1 of Omphiscola glabra. Taxonomy (NCBI): domain Eukaryota; kingdom Metazoa; phylum Mollusca; class Gastropoda; family Lymnaeidae; genus Omphiscola; species Omphiscola glabra. The sequence continues at coordinate 19,461,990 of OZ024811.1, forward strand.
TCAAGGTTACAGTTATCTATTTCATCTATAGCAATGTTTGCCCAGTGCTTCAAATGGGTCAAATAGAACTCTCTTTTGATTTCATCATCCACATGTTCCTTCTCAACAAGAACCTTAAGCTCCCCAAGCCTTTTCTCCATCATCTTCTTCTCCTTGAATCTCTGAATTTTGTTGTTCCTGTGAGCTGACATGGCATTCACATCTTGGCGAGTTCGGCTATATGAAGAAGGGACTGATGTGTCAGCATCCTCCTCATCTTCCACAGTCTGGGTGACATCATAGTCTATCACATTGTATAATTTCAGAAGCTTGAGAAAATCTGTGTAACAGAATTTGGATCGTTTGACTGCTTCTTTTCTGGAGAGGTGTGTGTTTAAGCCAGTAAAATATCCCAGAAAGGCTGACAGCATCATGTACTTTATTTCATTTGTTGAAACTTCATCTACATCTTCATTCCTGCTAAATAATTGTAAACTATTAACCATTGAAATAGCTTTTTCAGCAGTAAGAACCCCTTCTCTGAGTTTCACCTGAATTTTATCAGAGGCCATAGATTCATCTGTTCTTTCCAAATACTGATGTAAATTGAACACCAAATCAAAACATTCTGGAAGTGTTTTCTCTACTTCACTGGTGTCTGCTTCTCTTTGTTTATCCTTTTCCATAATGGATGAGTGATTTGATGTGTATAGCTCTCCAGAAAAAGCTCAACTCATTAAAAACCAGTGTTCACAAATTTATGATTTACTTTGTTTGGTTATCCTAATATTGTGGCAATAGCTACATGAGCTTTGTTAGTTCAAAGCTAAAATCTCAACACAGCAAAAAATTGCCAGGATCCTTAGTAGAGTATACACAGACAATTACATTCAGACAATTTGGTGCATTCATCTGTTTCAACCGACATTGCCTCCTTGATTTAATGCACACAAAAAGAACATTTGAATATCCGTACCATTTCCAAACATGAAGGTTCAAAACCGAGTACTGTCCTGGTAAAATCTGTAACAATGGGCCACTTATCTTATCTCACTTATACAAAAAAATATTGTCTCCTTAAGTATACCTAAATTCCTTGTTAGTTGCCTCTATTTAATTAAACTTTTAATTAAAATATCTCCATATATACATAGTATGTAAGCAATATAACTTCATCTAATTAAGCAGGTAACTATCATATGTTGTGCGTACTTTATTATTTCAAATATATTTATGCAAAACATCATTAGCATCTCTCTATATTTTTTCAAACATGCACAGTATTCAATAATTTTTTTTTTTTAATATGTGTTAGATAATGGCGACCACACTTGGTGTATTGAGGGTCTGTGTAAAATGCTTGAGGGTGCCAACAAAGAGACTCGGTCGCCTGTGTGTTGTCAGCGCTGTATCTAAACAGCAACAAAGGGTAAATAAATAAATAGCTCTAAACTGTAAAATTTACGTTAATTCAAGTGCAGTAAATATTTGCGTCCTGAAGTCCTAAACAAAAGTTTACTAAAATGGTACTGCCAAAGCTTGATTTCCTTTTTAATTCCTTATTATATAACCTAAAAATCTTAATTAAGACTATAACTATAATTAGACCAATTAGATCTGTCTCACCCAATATATTTATCTAAATTTAATTCATAGATCAGCAAAACACAGAAGAGCAATTGATTCAGATGGGAGTTAATGTTTTCTTAAATTTTCCAAGTTCTTTCTGTTATACCTATTTCAGAATCACACTATTATTATGGAGAGAGTATTTCCTCTGCCAGCTGGCAAAGATGGTGGGCTGCCACACCCAAATGATGTCAATGAAACTCATAAAATTTTAAGACATGTTGAAATTGTGGAATACCCAACTGAGCTTGCTTGTATTCTAACAGATTATGTTGAAGGTAATTTGAGCCTTTAGACCTACTATCACTCTTCAATATAAATGTCTTTGGCTTTCTTTAAATGTAATTTACTTGTTTATTTACATTATTTTTCAATTAAAATAAACAGGTGTTTTTTTTTTAATTCACCTGCTACAAATTTAAATCAATAATAATAATCTAGAACGTATCAGACTTATTAGCAATGAGGCCCTATATTGGAATCAAATCATTTACTTTAAGGGTGTACCCTAACTTGACACTTGAATCCATTATGTTTAATGTCTTTTTGTGTTTGATCTTGGTTAGACAGTTCCATGTAAAAAAAAATGTGTATACACTTTTCCACACACATAATTGCTTCCTCAGTCTGGATTTAGTTATGCTGTAGGATTACGCTTAATTATGGCCACTTTTCATATTACAGTTTATGTGTTTCAGGATGTTACATTAGCATGTATTACCTATTTTATTGATAGACTCAAATAACAACGGTTTGAAAATGTTTACATTTAAACAATTCTCACCTATTTATATATTAATCTTTTTTTTTTTTTTTTTAAGTATATATTAATTTTTTTTCTAATTTAGGAGGAAAAACATGAGTTATAAAACTGTTAAATCCACATGCAGTGTTTAAACATTAAAAAATTTGGTACAACCTGCAATTAAATTGAAGTAAATTATATACAAATTTTAAAGCAAACTTAAAAAAAAAAAAAATCCTGGAAATAAGTGGGTTATGATCGGGTCATATATTTTTATAAGTTTCCTGAGGTACATGGAATAATGAAACTGTTATCGTAGTTCCCTGTGGTCCTAGTCCTACCTACCTTTACAAGATTTGAATATGTTACTCGAAGCTTAAAACAAAATTCAAACATAGGTGGCGCAACTATTTGCCCAACTTAATGATAAGTAGATAATAAATGATGATTGCAACTTAGGTAGAGTCTCATCCTGGGTTTTCTTAAGAACTGTATTACTTACACTGTTTTTTTTGTTTTTTTTATGGGCTCAGCTTATTAGCAGTGTATACACTTTTCTGGCTTTTCCCCCAAAACTTGGGAAAGAGGGTCCTCAGCTTGTGAGCAAACAGGCTTTAGAGTAATTAGAGAGCAGGCTTTAGAGTAATTAGAGCGAGTATCTTTGAAAGAAGTTTCCAGTTTGTTCCGAGTTGGTTATTTTTAGTTGTTTTTTCTTTTTCTTTCTGTTCCAGGAATTGGCATCAGGGGAGATTTGGTCAAAGTTAAAAAAGAAATTTTCCATAATGACCTTTACCCTGCAGGGCTGGCGGTTTATGCATCCCCTGAAAACATAGACGAATTTGAAGAAGAAAGGAAGGTCTGCAGTATTCTTAGTGTCGTTATTTTGCCTACTGGGTGATTGGGAAAAAAATATAGATCATATCTTGCAGAAATTATCTTTTAATTTGTTTATTGGAGCATTTCAACAATTTATTTCTTACCTAAGTCTATTTGATTCAAGTGTTGGACTGAATCAGTAGTATTAAAATATGTTTTATCTTTGTTTTTAATGTGGAAAATTTAAATTATAAGGTGAATGGTTTTGTAAAAAATTGTTTTGATACATATTTAAATTAATTTATTCATGTATATTAATAAATAATAAAATAATGTATCACATCAAGGAAAATACATTTTGAAAAAATTGTGATTGTTTCTTAATAAAATTAATTGCTATGATAAGTTTGCTGTATCTTTCCACCACACAATATTAAAAGTTGGAATTTTATTCTATTTTCAGAATATCTTTTTAAAACTATTGATATGTTTGCAGAATATCAACCTGACATAGATTTTAACAGAGGAAATAAAACCTAACAGTCTGATTTTAATAACAGTATTTTTTTTTAATTCTCAACATTCCTTTGTATCGGAATTTATAATCATTTTAAATTAATGCAATATACAATTATATCTTGTATCCTTCAGGCTAAAGGTATTGAAAAGTCTGAGATGAGACTGGGTGTGTTTGCTAGAATGGTGAGTAAACTCTAATTAAATAAATCCAAATAAGACCAATTTGTTTTTACCTATTGATAGGCCTTGTTATTTAAACTTCTTTACGACTTAAAATATAATTGAGATCATTTACTATTACCTATAGATTTTTCCCTACATAACTGGATTAGTCTTTTTTTTTTTCTTTAAATATTTGCAACTTAATAAGTGCTGAAATCATTTGAATACTGAAGTTGAAGTATTACTCTTGTAACCAGTGAAATATCCTCATCAACACAAGGCACAGAGACATTGCAAATCCCATCTACATTCATAGGAGCCATAATGATCAATAAATTGATCGTGGGCCCTTAATATATAGAAGAAGAAGAAGATGTCTAGTGTGAGCTTTGTCTGTGTGCTAATTTGGGGGACAGTGTTCCATGGTCTAGAAGTGGGCTGCTTAGGGGCCAGTTATGTGGGGGGTGGGGGTGGTGCAAGCATAAGTTGGGGACATATGTGTGTAGTTTTCGTTGTAGGTCAAAACCTGATCTGTGTTCATTCCAAGAATCCTACCTCATCTTCTTAATGTTAATGTCACAGATGATTTTTGTCAGGTTTGTTTTGTGTGTTATATTTTGCCCACAGTTGTTGAAGTAATTGTTGTTGACATGAGTTCTGCTTAAGCCCCCGAGCCAAGACACACCTGAAATACTTCATGTAAATGATTGGTGTGTATTTTTTCGTCCGCACAGGCCATCAAAGAGTTGAACCACATGCACCTTGAGATACCCATGAATGATAAAGTTGAATGGACACTGGACAAACAACATGTACAAGTGGCTTTCAGGACACAGGTTAGGGTTTGTTGTTGGTACAAAGATCTCCATTGAATTAACTGGAGGGGGCCGGGGGGTTACTCCTGCCAACCCTCCTTAAAGTTAAAGACTTATGCTCCCGCTTAAGCATAACTCCATTTTAAAATGTTTAAGTATTTTTTTTTATAATAAATAAATATATATATGTATAAAACAAGCCATGTCATTGTTATTCAATTTTATTACATATAAAAATGAATTTAATGTTATTATAATGATTAAAAAAAAGGTTATTTAGAGAAAAAACTTTTAATAGTTTTAAATATAATATTGATTCACCATGGTGTCTGCTGGCCGCTAATATTATTATCTACTGATATGTAACAGCATTGATTTTTATACTTTGTTACAGATATATCTTCATCCATAACATCATCACTATTGCTTTCTACATTAATTTCAATAAACTCAATATTAGTCTTTTTCATCATTTAAATTTGCTAGTCTAATAAGCTTAGCGGCTTTTCGTGAATGAGCTTGGAGAGCCTTGCTGAACTCTCATGATTTTTTGTACAAAAGAAGATAAAAATATGCATACTTCTCTTTTTGTTTATATGGAGAACAAATTAATAACAAGATTAGGTACGTTAACTCCATATGGGATAAACCAAATCCACAATTTTGCGTAACTGTCATGACTTTTTCCTGATTGGGTTTTTACATTTTACTTCGAGTCACTCCCTTTCCATTCTTCTTTACTTTGTTTCTATCTGGTTATCATCTCTCTTTATTTTTAGGTAGGATATTTCAATATATATATGTAAATTTGTTTTATACTTTTTATATGTCTTGTTGTACTGATGAAGGCATGTGCCGTAACTTTTACTTATGTGTATTGTAAAATTATTTTTAAAGCTTAATACAGGTATATATCTTTTTTTAAGCTTTATCGCAGTCCAAAACTTTTATAATTAGTTCATTCTCTTTTCAAAAAGAGCTTCAATAGCGAGTGCAGAAGTAATTTTTAGTACACAAAAGTTTAGTAGTTTATTTGCGTGGGGGCCTTATAGAGTTTCACTTGTGTCTATCCACCTCACCTGCCACATCTCAGAGTTATAAGTTATAGGCAATTGCTGGTGGGAATTGTTGAGGCCAAAGTGGGCGCTTATGGCAGTAGAGGGCTAAGAGGGTTACCGGAAATTTGATTGAAAGAAATTTCGTCTACGAAAAATTAATAGACGAAAAATTGATCGAACGGAAATTTGGTCAAATTTTTTTTTCAGTTCACATATAAAAATTTTCGTCAAATTTCTTTTTTGAATGCACTATACTAAATAGTAAAAAGTTGAAGAAATTTTGTTCGATCAAATTTCCGGATACGGGCTAAGAGAGGAGGACCACATTCATAATTTTTGGGCTATTACTATTAGCTTGGATAAGTTCAAAGAAGTTTCCTGAAATGCTAAAAGGCTGTGGTGAAAAATTTCTTTTCCCGAATTGTCTTATGTTGTACTTGAAACAGTTCAATGAGTATGCACCTAGTTACATATGTAACATTTTCAGTATAGAAATCTTGTTAATTTTCTTAGATTAATTATACACGAACAATCTGTGTCAATATAACAATATATGTTAAGCTTTAATAATAATTTTACATTATTCATAAGCAGACGTTTTGGCACTTGCCTTCATCAGTACAGATTGTTCGTGTCTAATTAATCTATTTTAAAGCTTTATCGCAGACTAACACTTTTATAATTAATTTTCTTACCTTATTTATTGTTTTCTAATTTTAGGTAACACTAGAAATAAATTGATTTTAATTTTTAACAATAATAATGTTAAAGAATTTACCGAAAGTAAAAACATTGCAGTTATGAGCGTCACTCAAGACAAACTCGTTTTAAAAAATTGAATGCTATTTTCCCCCGGTTAGCCTAGGGCCCTCTTGTTTATGGGATACTGAAACGGAAATACCCCTGGGACCAAACCCCCCTCCTGTATTTAATCAACTCTCTTTACATAGAAAATTCAGCTCTCGTCTCTGTTTTTTGGCAATCAATTAAACCACAATAAACGACAAGAGCTGCTTAATCAAGCTTTTTTAGAAATGCCTTTCTTGTTTATCAGGTGCTCTTATCTTAACCCTCCCAGTCTTCTCTGATTGATTAAATCAGTTGTTTTATTGGTAATTGCTACAGTTTTTATCAAATATTTTCCCTACTTGACTGATTGTTGTTTCCATTCCAGGGCATTGAACTCTTGGAAGAGTGTCTCGTCCTGCCTGAAGAGCCAATCAACACATTTCAAGATCTGGTTGTAAAAGTTTGGGTAAGATATAAACTTTTGTGTTTTTTAATATTTTTTTTATTATATTATATTAGGTACCACAAACTGGCGTAAAAACGCATTTTTGTGTCACGGAAGCCTGTATTTAGTAACGTTTCACTTAATGTTTTCTATATTAAAAATTGGTCAAACTAATAAAAATGGTACCATTTAAAAGTACATTTTAAGCCCTCTAAATATATGTCATTTTCGTTGTTGTTGAAATAACAACGAGTATTACATTTATCGCATGAAAACGATCACCAAAGTGATTTTTTATCGACAGTCAAGCGATCATTTTAACCCCCGCGCTATTCAATCTCCGTGCCGTTTTTGGTCGTTCGTAGTATTTCGTCACAAATAAGTGTATCGTGTGCAGAAATGAATGCCCTTTAGTTTCGTACCAAATATTAATGTAACGTAACAATTAAAATACTTTAAAATTTAAAAAATCGAAGAAAATGATCATTTACTATTTGATTTTGGCAAATATGAAGTTTAAACCAGCATCATTGGAAAGCTTGTCCTATTTTCTTTTAAAATACGAAAACAACACTTCATTTCTAAGCATCAACAAAAACGGCCGAGTTAAACAAAGAACACTAATTTTCATTTACCCCGCTTGTTGTCTATAAGCGAAAATGGCTGAAAACTACGTTGACAACAAACCAGAAGTTTTTTCTAAATTGACGGTAGCCGATCTTAAATGCTTAGTAGGTAAGTAAAATCAGTAAAAATATGTAGTTAAATAGTTTGAAACTGTGTCAGATATGTTTTAATTGTTTATTTTTTTAGGAAATGTGTATTATTGTAGATATAAATACGCTCGTTTGTCGCCGATTATTATCGTTTTTGAGTTTTGTCAGATGACCTAAACCCCCACTCTGTAGTGAAGTCTAATTTTTTCTGATTGCTCAGTTTAAAATGTTATTGTTCTTTCTGAAAGAGGATACTTTGAAGATTAATAACTACTAATTTTTATAACTAGCAAATGATATTATCATATTCAATTTTAATAAATATAAAAGGTCACGTGATCATAATATTTGTCGTCAATGTAAACAAACAATGAATGTTAAAAGTAGAACAACTCGTAAAGTTAAGAGATGGTCAAAGTAATGCATGATATATAGCTTAAAGTAATTTCTGTTATCATAGATATGCTGTGGATTTATGTTAGACATTTATAATTTGTTTAATTTTGTTTTAGATGGTGAACAATTCGCTGCTCTAGACTTATGACTTAGACTCTAGAGAATACTTTTCTGGCTAAAGGGAAATGAAGAAGGCCATCATTGCCTACTCTAATCATCACAAATAAATTACTTCTTCAACTCTAAGTTTTAAAGGAGAAAAATAACAAGTAATAGGAGCAGGTATCTATAATTATATGCCTAAGATTAGATAAGTTATTCAATGTAATAAACATATTTTGTATTCTACTTGTACTACTAAGTTTAAATTTATATGAATTTACTTAAGCCTCAGCCTGAACATAAATATATTTTCAGCTCGAAACCTGGTTCTCTCAGATCAAAGTATGTACCAGTACCAGTCGCAAAGTTCATCATTTGGAATAAATAAAGAAAATGTGTACAGTCCAACAAAGGAGTATAATGCTAGTTCAGTGCAGGAATTGACAGATGAATTTATTATTGACTTTTATCTATATTCTATTAAGTAACCAACTGATAGTATAACTGTTTATTCTATTCATAGATGGCTTTCTTTATTATGTGGATCTGTTAACAAATGTCATTTTAAAAGAAGATAGCAAATTTGGTGAAAAATGAGGCATCTAAATGTTAAACGAAGACAACCTGAACTCTAAATCTGAATGTAAACGTTACATTTTTTATTAACATTAAAATTTTGCTTGCACTTGCACTGTTTCAGTAGTGTTTGTATTGTGTATAAAAAATTAATTGGCTTATTGACTGTTGATATATGCAGAGCTATAATTTTTCTGTAGTTGGTATAATATGCTTATCCATTGGTGTAACTATTGATTTTATGTAATTTTTAAAAATGGCTGATTTCTCGCTTCATGTGAACCCTTACACTTTCTAAAAGTTTATTATTTTAACTGTATATTTTATGGGTAAACATGCTGTTTAAGTATGGTACATAGACCTTTAGTACCCCTACATTTTGATATAATTATGATGTGCTTTCAATACATCTTAAAATAAGTTTTAAAAATGTTGTATGTGAACGCTTTCACTGTTCCAGCCATGTTTGTAATGTATGTAAATAAATAATGGGCTCATTGCCCGTTGAAATATGTAGAGCTATAATTTTTCTGTATTTTGGTATAATTGGCTCATCTCTTGGTTTAACGATTGATTTTTTGCAATTTTTAAAAAAATGTCTGATTTTTTGCGTCTTATGAAACCTTGCCTTTTTCTAACTATTTTTGTATTTTAAGTGTAAATGTTATGTTTACACTTGCTATTTAAGTACATAGACCTTTAGTTCCCCTACATTTTGATATAATTATCATAAATGCTTTCTTATCAGTTGATTTTTTGTGATTTTTTAAAAATTACCAAATTTCGCGTTTTTTACCTCCCTTTTTATTTTTTCAAAATGTGATGAAATTCCCTTTTCATAACAATAAAATTTAATGAATGTATCATTTTTTACCTTTGAAAAAAATTGAGTCTGTTCTCTATATATGTGGGTATGTTTTGAGTGTAAGTGAGTGAGTTTAAGTGATTTAGTTTTACAGATATAGCCTTACAAAAATGGCACTTTTGATGGTGGCAAAAAATTTTCAAAATAATAAATTTTAAAAATTCATAACTTTTTTACTAATTGAGTTATATGAACAAGTTTGGTATCCACGTTCTTAGAACCACGAGTTCTTGACATGGCAGTATAAAATAAAGATATAGGCCTTTTTTGAAAAATCAGTTTGTGGTACCTAATTATATCTGATTTCCAAGTATCGACTCAATACAATAAAATTTTTAACACAATACTGGTACCGGTACATCATTGTCAAGTGTCTAGGGTTTTAAAAAAAATATTTTTTTTTGGTTTTGATTGAAGAATAATTATTTTAATGTGGTTTGATTTGAACTTGTAAAGTTGTGAAATTATTGTCAATGTATGTCAAGACACTTAAAATGTTTTGACCATGATCAGCTCAATTTACACAAGCTACCTTCATGATCAGTTCAATTTACTCAAGCTACCTTCATGATCAGTTCAATTTACACAGGCTACCTTCATGATCAGTTCAATTTACACAAGCTACCTTCATGATCAGTTCAATTTACACAAGCTACCTTCATGATCAGTTCAATTTACACAAGCTATCTTCGTGATCAGTTTAATTGACTAGAGCTGCCCCATGATCAGTTTAATTGACTAGAGCTGCCCCATGATCAGTTTAATTGACTAGAGCTGCCCCATGATCAGTTTAATTGACTAGAGCTGCCCCATGATCAGTTTAATTGACTAGAGCTGCCCCATGATCAGTTTAATTGACTAGAGCTGCCCCATGATCAGTTTAATTGACTAGAGCTGCCCCATGATCAGTTTACTTGACTAGAGCTGCCCCATGATCAGTTCAATTGACTAGAGCTGTCCCAAATCAGTTTAATTGACTAGAGCTGTACCATGATCAGTTTAATTGACTAGAGCTGTCCCATGATCAGTTTAATTGACTAGAGCTGCCCCATGATCAGTTTAATTGACTAGAGCTGCCCCATGATCAGTTTACTTGACTAGAGCTGCCCCATGATCAGTTTAATTGACTAGAGCTGCCCCATGATCAGTTTAATTGACTAGAGCTGCCCCATGATCAGTTTAATTGACTAGAGCTGTCCCATGATCAGTTTAATTGACTAGAGCTGCCCCATGATCAGTTTAATTGACTAGAGCTGCCCCATGATCAGTTTAATTGACTAGAGCTGCCCCATGATCAGTTTAATTGACTAGAGCTGCCCCATGATCAGTTCAATTGACTAGAGCTGCCCCATGATCAGTTTACTTGACTAGAGCTGCCCCATGATCAGTTTACTTGACTAGAGCTGCCCCATGATCAGTTTACTTGACTAGAGCTGCCCCATGATCAGTTTAATTGACTAGAGCTGCCCCATGATCAGTTTACTTGACTAGAGCTGCCCCATGATCAGTTTAATTGACTAGAGCTGCCCCATGATCAGTTTAATTGACTAGAGCTGCCCCATGATCAGTTCAATTGACTAGAGCTGCCCCATGATCAGTTTACTTGACTAGAGCTGCCCCATGATCAGTTCAATTGACTAGAGCTGCCCCATGATCAGTTTAATTGACTAGAGCTGCCCCATGATCAGTTCAATTGACTAGAGCTGCCCCATGATCAGTTTAATTGACTAGAGCTGCCCCATGATCAGTTTAATTGACTAGAGCTGCCCCATGATCAGTTTAATTGACTAGAGCTGCCCCATGATCAGTTTAATTGACTAGAGCTGCCCCATGATCAGTTTAATTGACTAGAGCTGCCCCATGATCAGTTTAATTGACTAGAGCTGCTCCATGATCAGTTTAATTGACTAGAGCTGCCCCATGATCAGTTTAATTGACTAGAGCTGCCCCATGATCAGTTTAATTGACTAGAGCTGCCCCATGATCAGTTTAATTGACTAGAGCTGCCCCGTGATCAGTTTAATTGACTAGAGCTGCCCCATGATCAGTTTAATTGACTAGAGCTGCCCCATGATCAGTTTAATTGACTAGAGCTGCCCCATGATCAGTTTAATTGACTAGAGCTGCCCCATGATCAGTTTAATTGACTAGAGCTGCCCCATGATCAGTTTAATTGACTAGAGCTGCCCCATGATCAGTTTAATTGACTAGAGCTGCCCCATGATCAGTTTAATTGACTAGAGCTGTCCCATGATCAGTTTAATTGACTAGAGCTGTCCCATGATCAGTTTAATTGACTAGAGCTGTCCCATGATCAGTTTAATTGACTAGAGCTGTCCCATGATCAGTTTAATTGACTAGAGCTGCCCCATGATCAGTTTGATTGACTAGAGCTGCCCCATGATCAGTTTAATTGACTAGAGCTGCCCCGTGATCAGTTTAATTGACTAGAGCTGCCCCGTGATCAGTTTAATTGACTAGAGCTGCCACATGATCAGTTTAATTGACTAGAGCTGCCCCATGATCAGTTCAATTGACTAGAGCTGCCCCATGATCAGTTTACTTGACTAGAGCTGCCCCATGATCAGTTCAATTGACTAGAGCTGCCCCATGATCAGTTTAATTGACTAGAGCTGCCCCATGATCAGTTTAATTGACTAGAGCTGCCCCTTGATCAGTTTAATTGACTAGAGCTGCCACATGATCAGTTTAATTGACTAGAGCTGCCCCATGATCAGTTCAATTGACTAGAGCTGCCCCATGATCAGTTTACTTGACTAGAGCTGCCCCATGATCAGTTCAATTGACTAGAGCTGCCCCATGATCAGTTTAATTGACTAGAGCTGCCCCATGATCAGTTCAATTGACTAGAGCTGCCCCATGATCAGTTTAATTGACTAGAGCTGCCCCATGATCAGTTTAATTGACTAGAGCTGCCCCATGATCAGTTTAATTGACTAGAGCTGCCCCATGATCAGTTTAATTGACTAGAGCTGCCCCATGATCAGTTTAATTGACTAGAGCTGCCCCATGATCAGTTTAATTGACTAGAGCTGCTCCATGATCAGTTTAATTGACTAGAGCTGCCCCATGATCAGTTTAATTGACTAGAGCTGCACCATGATCAGTTTAATTGACTAGAGCTGCCCCATGATCAGTTTAATTGACTAGAGCTGCCCCGTGATCAGTTTAATTGACTAGAGCTGCCCCATGATCAGTTTAATTGACTAGAGCTGCCCCATGATCAGTTTAATTGACTAGAGCTGCCCCATGATCAGTTTAATTGACTAGAGCTGCCCCATGATCAGTTTAATTGACTAGAGCTGCCCCATGATCAGTTTAATTGACTAGAGCTGCCCCATGATCAGTTTAATTGACTAGAGCTGCCCCATGATCAGTTTAATTGACTAGAGCTGTCCCATGATCAGTTTAATTGACTAGAGCTGTCCCATGATCAGTTTAATTTACTAGAGCTGTCCCATGATCAGTTTAATTGACTAGAGCTGTCCCATGATCAGTTTAATTGACTAGAGCTGCCCCATGATCAGTTTAATTGACTAGAGCTGCCCCATGATCAGTTTAATTGACTAGAGCTGCCCCATGATCAGTTTAATTGACTAGAGCTGCCCCGTGATCAGTTTAATTGACTAGAGCTGCCCCATGATCAGTTTAATTGACTAGAGCTGCCCCATGATCAGTTTAATTGACTAGAGCTGCCCCATGATCAGTTTAATTGACTAGAGCTGCCCCATGATCAGTTTAATTGACTAGAGCTGCCCCATGATCAGTTCAATTGACTAGAGCTGCCCCATGATCAGTTTAATTGACTAGAGCTGCCCCATGATCAGTTTAATTGACTAGAGCTGTCCCATGATCAGTTTAATTGACTAGAGCTGTCCCATGATCAGTTTAATTGACTAGAGCTGTCCCATGATCAGTTTAATTGACTAGAGCTGTCCCATGATCAGTTTAATTGACTAGAGCTGCCCCATGATCAGTTTAATTGACTAGAGCTGCCCCATGATCAGTTTAATTGACTAGAGCTGCCCCGTGATCAGTTTAATTGACTAGAGCTGCCCCGTGATCAGTTTAATTGACTAGAGCTGCCACATGATCAGTTTAATTGACTAGAGCTGCCCCATGATCAGTTTAATTGACTAGAGCTGCCCCATGATCAGTTTAATGGACTACGATTAGTCGATTGTTTTGTCACGTGATACGTGTAAAAACAAGTAATACTTCCGGTAGGCTGTCTGCAACACACTAGTCGCTCACAAATTTTTCTTCAAACAACTTTCTTCCTTTAATCATAACTGAATTATAATTATTGTCACATTTAATGAATGTCATTTTAAAAAAAAAACACGTGTATTCAAGAATATTTTGAAAAGTAAAATTTTAATTAACACTGGGGAAGCGCTGATGGAGACAAACATTTTGCTTTAGAATTAATGATAATGGCAATGGCTGATCAGCTGTTTATCTGTTTTTATGTGTTGTTATGTGTAGCAGAAAGCCTACTAATGGCTGGTACGTATCACGTGACAAAACAAGGAAGTGACTAATCGTAGTCCATTGACTAGAGCTGCCCCATGATCAGTTTAATTGACTAGAGCTGCCCCATGATCAGTTTAATTGACTAGAGCTGCCCCATGATCAGTTTAATTGACTAGAGCTGCCCCATGATCAGTTTAATTGACTAGAGCTGCCCCATGATCAGTTTAATTGACTAGAGCTGCCCCATGATCAGTTTAATTGACTAGAGCTGCCCCATGATCAGTTTAATTGACTAGAGCTGCCCCATGATCAGTTTAATTGACTAGAGCTGCCACATGATCAGTTCAATTGACTAGAGCTGCCCCATGATCAGTTCAATTGACTAGAGCTGCCCCCATGATCAGTTCAATGGACACACACTGCCAAACATTGTGTAAATAAAGTGTTTAAATATTTGGACTCTTTTAAAAAAATGTCCATTTCATTCTCATACTTCTTTATTTCAAATAATTTGATTTTACCTGACGTGAGTTTTTATTGTACCATTATTTTTTTGTTTGTTTGTGTAGAGTTCTGAGCCTAAATTTATCTAGTTCTCGCTAATCCAAGAAAGATAGAAAATGAAATTTATTTAATGGGCTATCATCACAGTATATTTTTATCTTTTCTAGTTTGGTATAAACTTGGTGCAAGTTTTTTTTTTTTTCAATTTTACCAGGAGATTGTGTGACATAAATCAACATAAAATTTGAAAAGATAAATCTATCTCCATTAATCCCAGTGATTATGCAAGTGCATTAACAAAATTCTGTAGCTATGGTGGTCAGGCTAATGTGGTTTGTTTAATCCCTATATTATCGATTTTTTTTTTCTCTTCATGTTTCTTTATAACTACTCATCATCATGTCCCTTTGACCATTGAGGCGCCACAGATGACATGAAAACTATCCTTCTCCATTCCTCTCTGTTTTCTGCACTTTGTACAGCATAACTACTAGTGGTGGTAAAAGGAAATTCACTTATAAATACTTTTTCTCTACTTCACTGGCCTACAAAACTCAAAAATATTTTTTTTTTTTTTTACATTTAAAATTTTTTTGGGTTGTTTTTCAGATCAATGGTCTGGAGTCTGTGGATGTCAAGGCCACCATCGTTCCCGTTTCACAGAAATTTGCACCTGTTAAAACTGTTAAAAAATAATTCACTACACGACCTGTTTAGTCCATTTAGCCACACACTTGTTTGCAAGTCACTGTTAATGTTAAGTCAGTGTGGATGTTGCAAGAGCTACCTTTCCATTGTATGCCCAGTACTATGACACAAACCTAACATCTTGTTTTTGCCACCAGAACTGTTAGGACATTTTAAAATTCAATAAATGTTATATTAACTCAATTCACCTCTTGTTTTATTTTGCCACATAAATGTATTTGTTGTGTGTTCTGACCTGCTTCATGCTAAATTCATTTTGTTACATTCTCAGTGACTGGTACACGCTCAGTTGAATTAACTTTGGGACTACTGATGGTTTATGTCCACCGGGCAAATGTCCATCATCCATCTTCTGTTTCTTTTTTAATAGA
This sequence comes from Omphiscola glabra, assembly GCA_964017045.1. Lineage (NCBI taxonomy): Eukaryota > Metazoa > Mollusca > Gastropoda > Lymnaeidae > Omphiscola > Omphiscola glabra. Next base: position 19,477,682 of record OZ024811.1, read on the forward strand.
TAACATTTAAGAATGTCATGTATTGTATTATGGTTATCATAAATACGTGTGTCCCCCATTGCACAGCCAAATTCCTCATGGTCTACAACCTTCCTAATGCTGTGACCCTTTAATACAGTCGCTCATGTTGTGGCGATCCCCAACCACAAAATTATTTTTGTTGCTACTTCACAACTGTAGAGTATATAAGTGAAAGGGTCATGCACAGCCCCAGGGCTGCGAACCATAGGATGAGAACCACTGCTTTATCAGGATGTCATGCATTGTATAATGGTATCATAAATAAATGTTTCCCTCATTACATAGCCAAACTCTTCATGGTCTTCAGATACTCACTAAGATAGCTCATATTTCTGCTCATAGTTTTTACTTATAGATAAAAAGTTGGGATGTAGTGAAGTTTGATTACTCGATTATCTTCCAGGAATTATTTAGTAAGCTTGTCCATATCTTAGGCCACTTAGCGGCTTAGCGTACTGGCCAAGTCCTATGCAGCACAGATTGTGATGGACTACACACTCATTGTATCTGTTACTGGCCAACTCCTATGTAGCACAGATTGTGATGGACTGCACACTCATTGCATCTGTTACTGGCCAGCTCCTATGCAGCACAGATTGTGATGGACTGCACACTCATTGCATCTGTTACTGGCCAGCTCCTGTGCAGCACAGATTGTGATGGACTGCACACTCATTGCATCTGTTACTGGCCAACTCCTATGTAGCACAGATTGTGATGGACTGCACACTCATTGCGTCTGTTACTGAGACTGCAGTTATTTTACGGATTTACTTCATGCAGATATCACACAAATATTTGACTTGTCTGCTATGACGTAAGACATTTAGTTACCATTCAGAATGCCATCGCCTGATGTTTGACAGACAAACTCAACACCATACATAATATATATGTTTAGGCCTGAACAAAAAGACAGAACAATGAAAATGAGGTTTCGCTAAATGTCCACTTCAGACCCCACTGACAAGATGGAAATCTCAAATATAATTGTTACTTTTGGTGCCTTGCGAAAAAACCTGGGATATGTTCAAAATCCTGGTTCCGATAGGGTCAAAACCCAGGTTAGGGATTTAGGGTTCAGGTTAGGTTTATGGATACATTTAGGAAATGTTTTTTATTATTTTTAACGTTTTATTCTTAATTTTACGGGTCGCGGCACCAATGGTATCAAATTACCAATTCACGATATTAGTTTATTCACCTTGAAAATTTAACAATTCCTTAAACTATTGCTGTTATATTAAGTTATGAATAATAGTCAAGACGTTCCTGCAAAACACTCAGCAACACACATCAAGTTAAACCGTGAATAACCTTCAACCACAATGCACAGCCAAGCAGTGGCGTAGCGAGCTTAACTCGCGCCCGGGGCACAATACCTTTTTAGCGCCCCCAATACCTTTTTAGCGCCCCCCCCAATACATTTTTAGCGCCCCCCCCCCCTTATTCGAAAACCATACAATATTATAGTAAAATATACCATTTGGCGCCCTTTGTGAGTAGCGCCCGGGGCATGATGCCCCCTTGCCCCCCTCACTACGCCACTGCAGCCAAGGATCCGTCATATCAACAACAAAACCAAAACGTCATTTGCCCTCAAACAAGTAAAAAGTCCATCATGATAAAACACAAGTAACAAGTCCGTCATGATAAAACACAAGTAACAAGTCCGTCATGATAAAACACAAGTAACAAGTCCATCATGATAAAACACAAGTAACAAGTCCGTCATGATAAAAATACAAGTAACAAGCCCAAAAAGAGGAACACTGGAAAAAAAATGCTGAACTAAATAAGAAAATTAAGGATAAATAAATATTTTAATAACACAGTTTGTTGTATTTAATAATATGTTGATTGCATGGTTCAAAACGTCAATAAAATACTTGTGGTGATATTAGATAAAAAAATTTGTATGTCCAGATAGCAGTCATTAATACTATAAATCATTATCACTGGGGCCTTTTCCAGAACCCGTAGAATCGTTGATGTGACGGGACACACCGAAGAACATTCACTAGGCAACCAACACTGAAGAACATTCACTAGGCAACCAACACTGAAGAACATTCACAAGGCAACCAGCACTGAAGAACATTCACTAGGCAACCAACACTGAAGAACATTCACAAGGCAACCAGCACTGAAGAACATTCACAAGGCAACCAGCACTGAAGAACATTCACTAGGCAACCAACACTGAAGAACATTCACAAGGCAGCCAGCACTGAAGAACATTCACAAGGCAGCTTGTCCTCGCTGCATCCATGCAGTCTCATTTTTGTCAATTACAATTTATTCAGTAAGCCGTTCTCTGCCTCTAATGATGCTCAATCAAACCAATATGAAATTATTTTAGCTGAATATTACCCCAAGTTTCAAGTGCTACGTGTTGGTTGATAGTACCCGAAGTTTCAAGTGCTACATGCTGGTTGATAGTACCCGAAGTTTCAAGTGATACGTGTTGGTTGATAGTACCCGAAGTTTCAAGTGCTACATGTTGTTTGATAGTACCCGAAGTTTCAAGTGCTACGTGTTGGTTGATAGTACCCGAAGTTTCAAGTGCTACGTGTTGGTTGATAGTACCCGAAGTTTCAAGTGCTACGTGTTGGTTGATAGTACCCGACGTTTCAAGTGCTACGGAAGACAAGGAAGCTAATGACAGATGTTTTAAAGTGCAATTAAGTTCAGTTGAATTTACCTCTGTTGAACATTTGCTAACTTCAGTTGAACAATTGGCCATAACATATGATCTGAGGTTTGGGACACGCTGTTGGATTAAGAACACTGAAATGAAATAGTCGACCCGGTGGGGACCTTAAGGTATCATTTGATCAAAGAAGCTTCTGGAATATCCCAAATGCAGACGGTTCCCTCTTTCCCGCCAGTCAGCAGAACCGTTGAGCAGGAGCCGAACTTGACGCAAACGATCTCGTCACTGTGAGCCACGCCCACATGGGTTACTACCCCTTGCTCTACGTGCCATAACTTGAAAGAAATGAAAAAAAAAAGCAACAGATATTTACCTACCTTGAAAAGCAATAATTTATGCAGGTCCAAATATTTTATTATGATGCGTTAAAAATTATAGCAATTGTGTTTGTTTGTTTGTTTGTTTTTTTAATGTTTAAAATATCCCTGTGAAGCGGCTGCAAACAATTTACAAGACAGAGAATAAAGATGAAGAAAATATATTTATTAATTTTTAAATGATCAAGATAGGTGTCTTTATTTGCTACATCGACTTTACCAGTAAGTACAGTACTTTACATACCGGTATGTACAGGAAGCACTGTTCCAGGTGTACCCCAACACGCCCCCCCAAAAAACGTGATCACACAGCTAAGTTAAGAATAATTACCTTGACCAGGCGATCCTCTCCCCCTGTGACGTAGACGGCCTTACACTTTTTCTCCACCTCCAGTGAGTTGATGGCGCCCCGTTTGACACCTTCCAACTCGATCAGTGACTCGCCGTCAGTAGACTGAGGAAGAAAGTGTAGGGCTGGCCATTAAAAGCCTTTACGAATCATCCGTTTAGCATCCTTTTCGAAGTGACGCTGTTCCGCATTCTATAATACCGCATGCTATTCTGTTCACGAGGTTGTCTCTGTAGCGACATTGTGTATAGTAAACCCAAAATTTTGACAATTTGGAAGCCTTCAGTTGTATTTATCTTTATTAGCCCTATCCAATCCAAATCTTTGAGGTCTAGCTTTATCCAAATCTTAGAGGACTGGCTTTATCCAATAAAAATCTTCGAAGACAATTGATTAAACCAACTTCTCGCCATAAATAGCTTAAATTGGACCAATGGCTTTGAGTCTTGAATAATAATTTTTTTTCTTCCAAGAAGCAATATTTTTTCCACTCTCTCTATTTCCGGGTACTATCATTTCCTACTGAAAGTAGTTGAAATTTCGTATGCGACCTCTTTTCATGTGACGGAGCGTTAAACTAAGTAAAAGGATCATTTTAAATATACATACGCTTTTACTATTTTGTTGTTGTTTTTGTTTTGTTTTGTGTATTTCATTTGGTAATTTTTTTTATAAATATAGCTTTATCCAATAATTGTCTATGTCAAATTAAACAGTAGAAATTTTGACTGCATTATAGATTAGCATCAATAATCCCTCTTCTTAAGTGGTATGATTGCACGAAAAGTGAATCCCTTTATTCCCTTTTAAGCTGTCAACAATATACTTATTTTGAATTGTTCCGGAACAGTTGGTAATAGTAGTTCGTCAAAAATCGATCACGACCATTTTAAACATCAGGTTTTTGCTGGAGGGGGGGGGGCTGCATTTTTCTGAGGGTGTGCAGATGGTTGAACAGTCCGAAGCTGGCACAAAATGTTCTGGTGCATGGGCTTGGATGGGACAACGTCAATTAGAGTTAACTTGGGATTTTCTAGCTTGTCTTCTTTGCTCTGCAGCAGCGTTTCTGTGAGCACTGTGTTGCATTGTGCCCAGCAGCTTTTCTGTTAGCACCGTGTTGCATTGAGCCCAGCAGCTTTTCTGTTAGCACCGTGTTGCATTGTGCACAGCAGCTTTTCTGTTAGCACAGTGTTGCATTGTGCCCAGCAGCTTTTCTGTTAGCACCGTGTTGCATTTAGCCCAGCAGCTGTTCTGTTAGCACCGTGTTGCATTGACCCCAGCAGCTGTTCTGTTAGCACCGTATTGCATTGTGCACAGCAGCTGTTCTGTTAGCACCGTGTTGCATTGAGCCCAGCAGCTGTTCCGTTAGCACCGTGTTGCATTGAGCCCAGCAGCTGTTCTGTTAGCATCGTGTTGCATTGAGCCCAGCAGCTGTTCTGTTAGCACCGTGTTGCATTGAGCCCATCAGCTGTTCTGTTAGCACCGTGTTCCATTGAGCCCAGGTGTAGGGAGAAGCACCACGAGTCTCCATACTTTGAGGACTGTTCATTGTAAAAACGCCTTCAAAGATGCTTTCATCGTGTCTTTAAGGCATTTCTTCTGTCCCCCAGTAAACGGCCTGTCCTGCTTGAGTTCCCCATAAAATATTCTTTTGGGCAAGCGGTTTTCTGAGATTCTAGCCCTGCGACGTTGGGACTGCTCGGGAGACCCGCTCGTACGAGTACCTCAGTGGCTGAAGGAGGGGGGGGGGCGGGTTGCAGAAGACACATTTCTTTATTTAATAAATGCAAATATTTGGCTTCGGAGTTGATGGGGTCAGAAAAATGAATCTCGTCCCCTTGCGCCATAAACCCTAGATACGTCTCTGCCAGTGGTGTAGAAAGGGGGGCAGATGGTCTTTCCATGTGTTACTATTTAATTATATGGAGGTGCAGCATTTTCGGACAATAGCAGAGTTTGTATCGTAAAAGGGAGAGAGAAATGAAAGAATACATTTTAGAACATACCCGAATTTAGTTTTGCAACATTCTACACTTAATTGGAGAGCAACGGAAGATGTGCTAGTTTAAAACGTAGCTATCATTTAACATCAGAGCCAAAGTGTTAGCCAGGCAAACCCAACGGCTGCAGAGCACCTTGGATATTTTATAGCTTTTCAAATTATCATCTTTGAATGCAACATTTGTGGTTTGGGGGGAGGGGGGGGGCGAAAAACGAAAATTTTCAGGGGGACTAGAAAAGTGCAGCGACGGCTCTGCTGAACCTTCTTGTGTTTTATACTTTCTTGTGTTTTATACTTTCTTGTGTTTTACACTTTCTTGTGTTTTACACTTTTTTGTGTTTTATACTTTCTTGTGTTTTATACTTTCTTGTGTTTTATACTTTCTTGTGTTTTACACTACTAAATAGTGACGTCGTTTTTAATTTCTTTTTATCTACATCTTAAATAATTAATGAATTTTCAACACACAAAAAAACAACGTACAAACAAAATTCCCCCTTCCCCCCCCCCCCCCCCAACAAAAAAAAAGTTTCCATCACAGAGAAGCACAGCTAACATCATTTTTCATTATTGTAATAATTACCTTTTTTCTAAATAATATTAAGTTTTACCAGAGTCAAAGTGGAAAAAAAATCAATTTTTTGAAAAGGTCTATACATTTGTATGGAATTTCTGAACTGGTCATTTTTTATAAATCGTTCATGAACGGCACGATTATGTGGCATCTGGCCACTGACACTCAATCCATTTCCCCCAAAAAATCTTAAGTGTGCCCCCACCCCTCGGACCTAGTTTGAGCCTGCTAAATAAAATTGTACAATTTAATGTTAATACGGTTGTCAAGACTCTTTACCCAACCACCTACCCCACTGTCTTCACCTCTTCTTTGTTTATCCCTTTTGGTGTACACATGATGTAAGTGTAACCGCAAAGTTATTATTTTTTTTATAAAATAATCTGGAGCAGATTTCTGTAAGAGACCCCTTGAAGTCACAGCAATGTATCGTGTTGAACACTTACATCAAAGATGAAGATCTTTCCAGCAGTCCCCGCGACCACAAACTGGCAGTCGTTGAGCAGAAAGTCTACGGCATTCAGGCTGTTGGTCACCTTCACCATCATCTTCCTCAGCCCTTTGGCGATGTCATAGATGACCGCTGTGCCGTCCACACTTGTGGCAACAAATATCTTATCCGTCTCTGAAATCTGAATAGTCACCAAACAATGTAGCTTAATAAACCGATTACTGTGATGCAAAATCATTGTTTTAATACAATATGATATTTATTGCATAAACAGAAAGAAAAAAAAACTGTGTATAAATGTATTACTTAAATTGGGATTGATTCATTTTTCTAAAATTAATGTAAAAAAAAAAATGTTTAAAAATCCTTCACTATTCTTTCATACAACTTGAAAAAATTATTTTGTAAATAATGTACTTTTCTCGTTTAAAGCACTTACATAGAATCACAACATATTTAAATAAAATAGCATCCACAAATTCAAATATTTTTTATTTAATTACCCTTATCATAGTTATCGGACCTGTCTGGTCCAGGAAATGATGGAGCAACAGCCCTTGTCTCAGCTTTCGTCCACGCGTGTCAAGGTCAGCCACCAGCTTCCAGACGCGGCACTGTGCGTCATTTCCGCCGGTCAAAAGGAAGTCAGACTTTGACGTCACAGCCATAGCTGTCACGGCCTGTCGGTAAGGGACAGCCATTGCATGCTTAAATCGACTTACTTCGTACAACAGACAGAATAATGCACATATTGTGGAAGGGTGTGTTGAACAACATTATTAGACTTCAGGGTAAATACCTGGAAACGGGGGAGAAATCTCTCGCTCTTACTCCTTTTAGAGCTTTTTATTGGACAGTTGTATTGCCCCAGACAGTTGTATTGCCCCAGACAGTTGTATTGCCCCAGACAGTTGTATTGCCCCAGACAGTTGTATTGCCCCAGACAGTTGTATTGCCCCAGACAGTTGTATTGCCCCAGACAGTTGTATTGCCCCAGACAGTTGTATTGCCCCATTGCTACGACTGGGTCAAGAGTCAATGTTGCGTCAAAGTTTAGAGTCAGGTATCAGACTCCGACCAACCCAAACTGAGTTATTCTCTCTTATTCTTTATTTTTTAATAATTGGATGAAAATATATAAGCAAAGTATATTTATAACAAAACGTTTACAACACTAATGGAGTAGATTTAAGCAGGGGTTTAGTCATACATGAACGAATGGGAACGGCGTTCCAGCAATTTTTAATTTTTTTTTTTTTTTTTTTTTTTTTTTTTTTTTTTTTTAAATTTACTATATATTTATTTTGAGAGGAAAAAAACTTGGGTCAGCTCACTAAATTTTTTGTTCCCAAAGATTCAACCCCTGGATTTTAGACTCTTTTTGATAATTTAAGTCCTACCTGCATCTGTGCACAATCTATCCTATACAGTTCCTTCAACCCCAAGATTTAAGTCCTACCTGCTTCTGTGCACAATCTATCCTATACAGCTCCTTCAACCCCAGGCCCGTGGGCTCGAACCCGAGTACTATCGTCTCCCCGTTGTCCCAACCCGTGAAGATGCTGGTGCCGTCGTGACTCAGCACCACCACGTTACACGTCCTGTTCACGCGGACGTAGCGCCGGATCTCGAGCAAGATCTTCAAGTTGAAAACACGAACCTGTGAGGAGTAGAGCCAACGGTACGTCGGTCATATTATCGTAATGAAAAGAATGGGCTTTGACAAAGTCAGCTGTGTTTTAAAATAAAAATTGAACATTCACTAAAAACACAGTTTTTCGTATAAATCCTGTACATATATGCAATTTTTAATTATTTATTTTTATATTAAAATTCTTCTTATATTGCAGTCGCTTTTAAACCGCAGATTTATTACACTAACTACTTCAGAAAAAAAAAAGAAAATATCACGCACCAAACGCAGTTGCGTATTTTTTTAATTTAAACAGGAAAACTAAATTTTAGGGGGTAGGGTTGGGAAGTGGGGCTAAACATTCGTCAACGAGTCAATGTGCCAAGTTTCAGCTTGATGGATTGACGGGAGGTGGGTCAAGAAGCCATCCGAAGATTTTGCTAGCGGGCCGTGATAAAAATATGTTTAGCTAGACACATGCGGTGGATGAGTTAATTAGATGATTTAAATAACTAGTTAGTTAATCTTGATGTTTCAAATTATGCTTTTGTTTTAGAGGTAGATATGTGAGGCTATTCTGTAATGTGTATTCATGTATGTATTTGCTCATTATAGTAACATGACACAGGTCAAAGCTGTGCTCACGTGCTCGTGCTGCCCCACGACCATAAGCTCGTCCGTTCCCCTAGCGAAGGCGATACTGTTGATCTTGCTGTTGCTGCACGTCCGGACGAGCTCTGCCGTCCACTTCGCCAGACTGAATCGGTAAATCTGACAGTCTTTGGTCCCGATGTAGAACTGATGTCCGGATCCCAATTTGGCTGTAGGGAATGATGGCTTCGATGATTAAGACTTACTACTTCACTTAAGGCAGAGATACTTGGCATTTACGGCATACAGTTAACGAGACATAAAGTTACGAATCACAACAAGCAGAGGCGTAGGGAGATTGTTTGGCCCCCGGAGACAAGATTCGCGCCCGGGGACGAGATTCATTGTAAAAAGCACCCTTTTCTTTCTCTTTTTAACTCTGAAACCCATTATTTCCATCAATAAAATAATATCAAAGCACATTCTGGCGCCCCTAACTAGGTGGCGCCCAGGAACATCTGCCCCCCTCCTCCAACCTTTCACTACGCCTCTGACATCCAGGACTTCAACAGCTATTCTAACCGCACCGTTATTCGAAGTAAGTCTTCCTCCAGACTAATGTGAAGGAACAACTAAAAACTCAAACAAGGATTTTCATGACTCAAAATTTACGATGAGTTTTTAAAAATCCACTTACTTTTTTTTTTTTTTTTTGCATTAAGTATCTTACCTTATCTTATGAATTTTGTTACATGTAATAAAAAAAAAAAACAATGTATATTAAAAATGTGTGTATTTTTTAGAATATGCCGACAAGGAAACTATTTTATACAAACTCTCAGCCCCACCAAGCTAATTAAAATAACCTTATAAAAATACAATTATATGTGTAACTCACTTATAGATGTCACGGCGGAGTTGTCTCTGTCACTTTTCCACATTTTATATCCCTTGTAAGGCGCCATCTTCCCAGTAACCTGTCCAACCAGTTGCCAAAGCAAGATTTTAACACACGGACAGCAATGATCTAATTACTTTTTAAAAAAAAGATACTTTTATTCAATTGTGCCTTCTTCAAGTAACTATTTAAAGACACCTCTCAAGATATTATTTAATGGTGCCACCTCAAAAAAATTATTTAATGGCGCCCCTCATGACATTACTCAATGGCACCCCCTCAAAATTTTATTTAATGGTGCCACCTCAAAAAATTATTTAAAGGCGCCCCTCATGACATTACTCAATGGCACTCCCTCAAAATATTATTTAATGGTGCCACCTCAAAAAATTATTTAATGGCGCCCCTCATGACATTACTTAATGGCATCCCCTCAAAATATTATTTAATGGCACTCCTCAAGACATTATTAAATGGTGTCCCATCAAGATATTATTAAATGGCGCCCCTCAAGACATTATTTTATGGTACCCCAAGATATTATGTAATGGCGCCCCCTCAAGATATTATTTAATGGCGCCACCTCAAGGTGTTACTTGATGGGGCCCCTCCAGATATTACGGATAGTTGCCCCCTCAAGATGTTATTTAATGGTGTTCCTCGAGATACTCACTAATGGCGCCCCAATCAAGACACACCATTGCACTTAAAACTCTTCCACATATATAATAGTACTGTGATAAAGTAAAGCCCTTTGTATTAAACATTTCATTTTTTAAAGAAACTTTTATGACACCTGCCAGGACCGTATATTGACTGATTGTTTTCAAAATATTTTCTTTCGTTTCTGTTTGTATCCGACATGGCTGAGAGCGGTTACATGGCATAGTGACATAGTCTATTGAAACAAATGAATCTTTCTAAATATGAAGAATCCCCACTTTACTTATACTTATATATATATATATATATATATAAATGTGTATATATATATGTTATTCTGGCTGGTCGAGTGGTCTAAACTGAGCAAAACCTCAAGATGATGGTCTGGAATTCAATCCCACCAAAGGCCCAGTCAAGCAAAAACATCACCAGCACCCCGGTTGGATGGGACGGACGGAAGTCAGCAAAAATATATATATATTAAATTGAGACACTTCTGTCACGGATCCAATATGGGCTCCTAGGCTGTACAGGCATCTCCAACAATTCTACAGTTGAATTGTTTTAGCGCGTTTCATGGAATTCCAGTGACGAAGATCCTTCCTAACTTATAATATCACTGTAGTAGCATCTTATTTCTTTGACTGAGTGGAATTTACCGTATATATCATTTAAATATATATGGGGAAGAGGGGTGACTAGACGAATTCTTGCGTTGTGCCACTGTATCGTATTAATTATCCCCCATTACTTAACACGTTGTCAGCAAATTAATGTAAACTAGAACCTACCATATTTCCTTTAGCCTTCATCAGTGTAATGGTGTAGTAGCCCACCTTCCCCTCCCCTGTCCCCACCAGCAGACAGAACACACTGTCCTCCAGCATTCGAACGTAGGCCAGGCACGTCACCCCGCTGCTCAGCTGTTTGGTTGGAACCTGGCCCCGTAGAGATGGATAGACGAAGAGTTAACACATACTGGTATTTTTATAAGCACGTGGTCTTCAGTATAAGAACAGAAAGAGTAGGTCGTAGGAAAAAACTGCGAACGCAAGAAAATGGTTGGCACACAAAACACAGGCAGTTGTTGGGCAATTCGCTTTATGACCTATGGCACTGGTCTTTTTTGTGTGGTAAATTGTGATTGGATACGCAACATACAGGAATGATGCATTAAAATTATTATTATTATTAACAAACGCTGGTCATGATTTGATATGTTTAGCTTAATATTCGTCATAAAGATCCACATAGGCGTTATGAAAATAAACATACTTGTCATGAAGATCAATATGATCGTGAAGAAGATCAACACGAGAGCCATGAAGATCAACATGAGCGTAATGAAGATCAGCATGAGCTTTATGAAGATCAACAGGCGCGTTTTGAAGATCAACATGAGAGCCATGAAGATCAACATGACAGTAATAAAGATCAACATGAGCATAATAAAGATCTTTGCTCAACCATATTTATTTTAAAGCATCTAAAAATAATTTTGTTTCTGTTAAACGTCTGGGCTGTGCGTGTTGGTGAATTGGTTAAGTGCGCACCGGAAACAAGCTCGTTAAAAGATCTTTGAATATTTATATTTGACCTAATTTACAAAGATAATTTATTTATTGTAGAAAAACTCTTTCAACATAGGTTATAATAATATAAATGCAAAAAAAGATAATAAAATCCTGTTCTGTTAATTGTACTGTCTGCTGCGATATTTTTAAAATTGCAATTTTTATTAGGTAGCATAATGAATTGGTTCATTATGAAGTTGTCATGGAGACAACGGCTGGTCCTCAAGATTGTTGTCACCATGGTAAAGTTAGGTCAACACATTTTGTATTTAAATACGGACATAACCTATTTGATTGACCTACCAGGCATTGAAGAGCCCCTCCTGTCCCGTGGAATACCATTATATCACCGGAAGTCGTGCCGCAGAAGATGAGCGGAAGTTTGGTGTTGTCGTAATCCGCCATCTTCCAAAAGGTGGACGACGATGTTGAAGAGAGGTATTAGATTTCATTAAGGGTTGATGGACATGGAGATAACAACACGTTTTAACCCGTAACAAAAACATCCTTTTCATTGAAAGTGTTTTCCTATAGGCCCTTTTTAAAAAAAAAAATCTAAGAGGGATATAAAGAAAAATTGGAAATTAAAACGCGGATCCTAGAGGTAGAAGCTCTTCACTTGTATTGGAATTCTTCAACACGTCTCGTTCTGGGGCGAAGGCACACTGATGGGGCTGTCTATAGGTACCGGAAGATAGGAGCCAGAACGATCAATACATTGATCGTGGGCCCTCAAATTATAGAAGAAGAAGATGTGAATAAAAATAATGCCATGTTAATAGCTCCATTTTTTTGTAAAGCTTGCAATATTAAGAGGTCCATGTGTAAGCAAATACACTTTTATAGCTCATACAGGGTAACTTTTATTTACATTAGTATCCATTGATCAACAGAGCTAGACAGACTTCAACAGATGATCCGCTACATGAGCAGACGAATTGGAATGACCAAACTGACGCCACCCGCCGGCTCGTCTCACCTCCATACAGACAATGACTCTGGAGAAGGAAGAGAACTTGAGTTCAATATGGTCCAGCGACTTCTCGTTGGGGTCAAATGTCCAGATCCTTCCGTAGCTGTCACCAGCTGAAGAGAGAACAGTTTGTTTTTATTCGCTTTGTAAACATTCACCTGCCAATTTTTTTTACATTTGATGTTACAGCTCCTTTATAACTAACCTTAAGCTGAACTATATATTTATAGCCATGGGTGTATGTGGGATTAGATATAGCCATGGCTGTATGAGGGATTAGTTATAGCCATGGCTGTATGAGGGATTAGTTATAGCCATGGCTGTATGTGAAATGAGTTATAGCCATGGGTGTATGTGGGATGAGTTATAGCCATGGCTGTATGTGGGATTAGTTATAGCCAAGGCTTTATGTGGGATGAGTTATAGCCATGGCTGTGTGTGGAATGAGTTATAGCCATGGCTGTATGTGGAATTAGTTATAGCCATGGCTGTATGTGGGATGAGTTATAGCCATGGCTGTATGTGGGATGAGTTATAGCCAAGGCTTTATGTGGGATGAGTTATAGCCAAGGCTTTATGTGGGATGAGTTATAGCCATGGCTGTATGTGGGATGAGTTATAGCCAAGGCTTTATGTGGGATGAGTTATAGCCAAGGCTTTATGTGGGATGAGTTATAGCCATGGCTGTATGTTGGATGAGTTATAGCCATGGCTGTATGTGGGATGAGTTATAGCCATGGCTGTATGTGGGATGAGTTATAGCCAAGGCTTTATGTGGGATGAGTTATAGCCAAGGCTTTATGTGGGATGAGTTATAGCCATGGCTGTATGTGGGATGAGTTATAGCCAAGGCTTTATGTGGGATGAGTTATAGCCAAGGCTTTATGTGGGATGAGTTATAGCCATGGCTGTATGTTGGATGAGTTATAGCCATGGCTGTATGTGGGATGAGTTATAGCCATGGCTGTATGTGGGATGAGTTATAGCCAAGGCTTTATGTGGGATGAGTTATAGCCAAGGCTTTATGTGGGATGAGTTATAGCCATGGCTGTATGTGGAATTAGTTATAGCAATGATTTATATTATTAAATTACTCAACGGCTGTCACAAAGCAAACAATTATTCTTAAATTAAGTAGGAGTAATACTTCGTGTCCTTCAACTGCTCAACTAGAGTGAGATTAGATGGGGCCTGAGACGTCGTACCAAATTTAAAGAATTTATTTTCATTGTAAAAAATATTAAAACTCTCGCTAATTTCAGAACTGGGTTGTTTAAAGACCACGAGTTGATAAGGAAATTCATTTTTTTTTTGGTTTGTTTTTTGTTTCCAATTTTTTTTTTTTGGTATCAAATCCGGTATATTGAGGTATAACTGTATTCCCTACCAGAGGCAAATGTGAATTCGTTGATCTTGGAGGTGGCCAGGCAATGGTTCAGTCCCGTCCTCTTCAGTGAAGCAGACTTGCCCACCATCGGCTGCTTGTCCTGGGTGCTCCACACAACCACGGTCTCGTCGTCCTGGCCACCTAGCGACACGAAGTACTTACAGCTGCACGTGAATGCCAGCGCTTCTACTTTAGTCTGGAATTGGAATAATTGACATGTGAGGATTTCCAAGTATTTTTTTACACACAATGTATTTACCCTCGTATTAGAAATAGGTTGAAATGCGAACCATTTGAATATGAATAGCTGTATTTTTTAATAATAATACCTATAACTACGTGGCTTTTTAAGTTAGCTTAACTTCGGAACATAAAAAAAGTTCTTATGTGGTCTTTCCATTTAATTTATTTGGAATTTTGACATTGTGCAAACAAATTTCTTCATTTTCCCGTTAAAATATATCCATGAATTGTAGACGAAGAAAAATGTAAAATTGTGAAAGTACACGAAAGGTTTTAAGGGAACCTTTCACTTTCCTGCTAATAAGAGAATAAATCAATGCGTTTGTGGTATTTAATCTAAGTTTTTTTCTGAATAATGCATTGATGTGAACTGAAAAACCATGTTCAAAACAGAAAGATTTCGGTAAGGGGTGTGAGCCAACGAGAACAACGTCAATCCTGGTCTGTAGCCTGGGACCACATTACGACAATGCAGTATAGTTTGGTACAGTCGGTTATTTTCAAGTGTGCGTAAAATAAGATTTGAATAAAAAGGGTAACACCAATTCTATTCAGTCTGGGTAATGTAGCACCATCTTCACAGGCTGCAAACTTTGGAATTACTGCTTTATGCAAAGGTAAAAGGAGACGTCGAACTCATGTGGATTGGGTTGAGATACATAGAGAAAAGACCGAATGCAAGTATAAGACATATAAATTATTTTATTTTTTTAAACTATAAAAATTAACAAGCTATAGCCCGCCAAGCAATGGCGTTGGCAATGCGTGAACTTCCACTCTAATAAAGTTACTTGATAAAAAATGAACTGAAAAAACGCAGATTTTATCTGAATCCCAACTAGTGCTACCCCTCCCTCCCCCACACACACACACATTCGCAACGGCACACTTCTTTCATACCACAGAACTGTATTAATATTTTAACGTTTATCACCCCCCTCCCCTTTTTTTTTTACATCGCAGATTTAAAAGAACATAATGAGACTATTTCCGTTAAAGAAAACAAAATATTTCGCACCAAATGCACTTGCTGTATTTTCAAGAATCTCATTTTGCGCAGTTATCGGGAATTTCATTGAGCAGAGTAGCGCCATCTGGTAGCGATAATGATAATGTTACATAGGGAACTGTTTGTTTTACCACTGAGTCTCCACCACCAGCAACACCAACCTTGTGTAATGCGTAGTCCATGACCTTCTGCCTGCTGCACCATTCCCACAAGATGATGGGGGCCTTGCACTCCTGCGATATTTGCTGCCCCGTCACCAGAAACTGACCGTCACTGGACAGAGCCATGGCACTGATATTACTAGGTCAAAATGGAATACAGAATCGTTAGTTTCACGAAAAGATACAAGTTGACCACAACTGAATGTCATGTGGCAAGATTTATTTTCCATTGTAAATGCAGTAGTTTTAATTTTAATTTTTCGTCCCAACTAAAATCGACAAAAAAAAGTTTTATGCCGGTAAAATGTGGATAACCGCTTGTTTCTCTCAATGTCCATGCTGTGACGCAACAGGCGCATTACATTATGTGGCGCAGCATGCAAATTTCCATGCTGTGAAGCAATGGGTTAATTTTCATGTTATGACGCAAAAGTCCAATTCCCATGCTGTGACAAAACAGGGCCAATGTCCATGCTGTGACGCAAAAGTCCAATTCCCATGCTGTGGCGCAAAAGGCCAAAGTCCATGTTGTGACACAAAAGGCCAATTTAAATGCTGTGACGC
Source organism: Omphiscola glabra (assembly GCA_964017045.1). Classification (NCBI taxonomy): domain Eukaryota; kingdom Metazoa; phylum Mollusca; class Gastropoda; family Lymnaeidae; genus Omphiscola; species Omphiscola glabra. The sequence goes on from OZ024811.1 coordinate 19,493,808, forward strand.
AAAGGGCCAATTACCTCGCGTGGTATTGCAAGGCGTGTGTTTTCTTACTTGAATTGTCTTGTCTTTTGATGAGCATTTTACTAGCTACAGGACTTAACTAAATGCCATTGAGTCAGATTGTACACCACTTTCATTTTTCTCATAAAAGATGATTTTTCAATCAAATTGTTTTTACATCTAATAACACTTTATTTGGCGTCTCAGTTCGGTTCTTGGAATCTAATTATTTCGTAAAAACCCCTTTTGCAATCATGTTGCTATTCGACAATGAAAACAGAAATGTATCTTACATGTTAGAAATATGCGCTTTTTATTAAAATAGCCATTCGGGAGATACTCCCGTAATACATATAGTTCATCTTGAAATCGACAAGTCTATCCAGCCCCCCAGAGCACGATGAGATCTTTCTATCGGCCCTAGTCAAAAAGAAGTTTGCCGCACCCTACTTTAGGTGGCGTCATCTCTGTTCAGTTTATCGCAATACTTATTTTTTTTAATGGAGATGGTTTATCACATAAGCAGAACGTGCGGCCCCCCCCCCCCCCACACACACACACAAACTAATCTCGTCTCCCATGGCAACACTCAGATGGACAACCGAGAGAAAACGCAGCTCTGGAAGTGGAAGATACCTGGCATATAAATATTAAATGCACATTGTGCCGGACAGAAACCTTACCCCAGCAGTCAGTTCTCGCATAGATATTGTCAAGTTATAATTGATGCAGCCGGTGCTTGTAAACTTGATTAATAAAACAAATCTGCAATTAGCACAATTTACTTTGAAGGTAAGTACATTATCCGCGCGTCATCGTGTCGCCCAACTTACTCCGTGTGACCTGACAGGATTTCCTGCGAGCCGGCATCTGGTCCTATGAGGACCTCAATGATGACGTCATGTCCTATCGGGTAGATGATGTGCTGTCCTAGCGTGTGAACAATGAGACCTCCCCTGATCTGAGGAGCCACACGACAACATGTGTTTAACATTTGAGGCACAGCTGTCTCCGGGGCTTTCTATTTAATAATACGATAGGAGATAGAGACAGAGGCGTAGCGTAGGGGTGGGCAGGGGGTACAGATGTACCCGGGTGCCAGCTAGTTAGGGGCGCCAAAATGTGCTTTAGTATTATTTTATTGATGAAAAAAATGGGTTGGAGAGTTGAAAAAAGGAAAAGAGTGCGCTTTAAAATGAATCTTGTCCCCGGGCGCCAAGCACTCTAGCTACGCCGCTGGATAGAGATAACTCTTCTGTGCTCTATATGTCACGACAAGCTGTACAGTTTACTGCAAAATTTGCGTAACTAAATAGCGAACCCTGAAATCTAATTTCAAGCAGAGTTTCCTGTTCCGGTGGCTTAATAATACGCACTTGAATGGGCTACAGGTTTGCTTTAATAGTGTGTCATTTGTCGTCATACGGGTCAAGAGACACGGTCAGAATATATGACAGAGTGTGTGGCGTGTTAGAATGGTCAACGCTGATCAGACTTACATGTTACTAAAAACTTCACCACTTTTCACAAGTTAAGTTACAGCACGAAAGTTACCGTTTCGTCGATACTTTTACGTTTCAATACTTTTATAACGAAATTATAGATTATAGATTTTAAAAAAAAAATAAAAAAAAGAGAAAACCTAGAGTGCTTTATTTAGTAAAAACAAAAAAATTTAAGCGGCAGTGTTAATTATTAACTCAAAATCTTCTTAGTTTTAATCAGGGCCGTTCAACGATCATCGTAGCCCTTACGCACTTTTGCATATTTTTTTTTTTTTGAAAAGTTAATCTCATCTAATTGTAATATTTCATTATAAAGATAATTTTATTTATTATAAATCTGTATGATTGCCTAAAAATAAAAAAAGATAATGAAATGGAAAAAACAAATAATTTCAATTTTTAAAAAAAATTTTGTTTGTAATGTTTGGTTTTATTGGTATTTAATATTATTATTTCATTGTTAGCTTTTGGCGGGCCCCTGAAGTTCGTACGTCTTAAACACAGTGCTTAACGTGCTTGGGGTTAACACGGCCTTTGCTTTATCTTGGATTCGCCTGTAGTTTAAAGGTAAGGTTGGGGAAGAGTTAAGCCTTGCCGGCACCGGTAGTAACCCGGCCTTTGCTTTATCTTGGATTCGCCTGTAGTTTAAAGGTAAGGTTGGGGAAGAGTTCAGCCTTGCCGGCACGGGTAGTAACCCGGCCTTTGCTTTATCTTGGATTCGCCTGTAGTTTAAAGGTAAGGTTGGGGAAGAGTTCAGCCTTGCCGGCACCGGTAGTAACCTGGCCTTTGCTTTATCTTGGATTCGCCTGTAGTTTAAAGGTAAAGTTGGGGAAGAGTTCAGCCTTGCCGGCACCGGTAAGAGGAAATAACAAAGTAAAATACTAGCAAAAAAAAAGTTCCGGATTTTTAAAAACAAAACTAAATGAAACAAATTAAATTGAGATAATCTGTAACTTCCGCCCCTCCCTCCTCAATCAGAAGCAGGCTATTTAGCAATTAACTGATCAAGTGACCAACTTAAATGTTCGATCTAATTTACAAATACAGTTGCGGCTCTAGCTCCACCTACGTTTCCATTAAATCCAATGATCTGTCGTAGCTTTAGATGACCCACTTCATCTTTGGCGCACGTCTCAGTGTTGGCTCCGTTTGCCTCATCGCGCGCGTGCATGTACGGTTGTAAACATCTGGATGCCATCTTGCTTTTTTCCTGTACATTTTTGTTGTTTTTGAATCGAATAGATAGTTTAATATGATATAGAAAAGTGAATAAAATTTACAAGAAATAGGTGAAGATGGTGTTTGGGTATGAGACTAGCCGGCAAGTAGTGCCGGTGTAGTAATTGTGGGCATGGACGTGAGACTAGTCAGAACGTAGTACCAGGGATGTAATGGTTTACATGGAGGTGAGGCAAGTCGGCTAGTTGTGGTCAGTTAATGGAGCGAGGGTCAGTTTGTGGAGGGCGAGTCTATGAAAGGAGGGTCAGTTTGTGAAGGGAGGGTGAGTTTGTGCAGTGAGGATCAGTTTGTGAAGAGAGAGTTAGTTTGTGAAGGGAGGGTGAGTTTGTGAAGTGAGGATCCGTTTGTGAAGTGAGAGTCAGTTTGTGAAGGGAGGGTCAGTTTGTGAAGTGAGTGTCAGTTTGTGAAGGGAGGGTAAACTATTTGAAATTCACATCGGTTCAACAAACGGTGGTCTTAGTTGATACTCTAGTTATGTCTATATCTATTTCCAAGCACGTAGGCATGAGCTTAGAACGTTTGTTTGTTCTCACGGATTAGTGCAAACATTTGTGTATGGTATCATGCACTCTATTGCGCTAGGTAGCTCCTTGTAAGTAATCGTATTAGTCACAGACGCCACGTTATGATATCTGGATTAAGTGGATGAAAACTGTAGCCGACCTTGCAGACTATGAATGTATGACAGACATCCATTATCTTACATAAAAACAATTTTTCAAGGACAAATTACGGTAACTCGGGCAGAGCCTGGATTTAGTGGCCCTCTTCCCCCAAAACCATATAAATAATTATTAATCCCCAGCATAGCTAAGGTTGGTGCCAACCGGGATGGGCCAACTTTTTTTGTAAACTATGTTTAAAAATGCACAGCCGTCTTCGAGCTTTTGATGTAGACTTTGGGTCTCACCTGTATAATTGCATCAAAACATCGCGAATCCCCTCTACATAAATAGAAGCCAGAATGATCAATGAAATGCATTGCTTTTGATCGTGGACCATTAAGATATAGAAGAAGAATTATTATTCCTTTTAAAAGAGCTGTATAGCGAATTCTCTGTTCAGAAAACGGCTGAAAAGTAGTTGTGGGGCCATGGCGTCTTTTGCATGACAGGCTAGGGTGAGGGATAGATTTAGGGTTCAGGTTAGGGTGAGGGATAGATTTAGGGTTCAGGTTAGGGTGAGGGATAGATTTAGGGTTCAGGTTAGGGTGAGGGATAGATTTAGGGTTCAGGTTAGGGTGAGGGATAGATTTAGTTTAGGGTTCAGGTTAGGGATAGATTTAGCCATGGTAAAAAACGCGACCCCCATTGACTACATATTTACCCAGAAAACTATTTGAATGAAAGCTTCTGTGTTAACTTCAAAAACGAGACATAAAATAATCAAAACAAACCTTCTGTATGAAGTCAGGCGGCGTCTATAGTGATTGCCAATGTACACAAATGATATTGTTGAGGAAGTTGTTTTACATCGCACTGACGTCAAACTTAAATAACACTTTGGTTTTGAGATTATCCAATTATTAGTTTATGCTAGGAGATTGCGTCATGTACCTGCGTCTGACTTGGTACAGATACGTGGATATCGACTTATAATAAGTCGAGAGATAATGTACCAAAAGAAATCACTACGATGGTGATCTACAATTGATCGATGTGTCCTATTGATTTTGTTTATTGACGACTAATTTCTATGTTAGTGAAATATGCTAGATGTCTTGTGGTTAATTTTTTTAATATTATAAAATGTTGTCTTTGTTAAAATTTGTATTTATTTATTTTCTTAAAATAAAAACGTACCTTGCATTAAAAAATGTGTTCATTTATTTGGATAATACACGAATATTACCTTATCTTATGTTATATATGTAAACATTATTATTTTTTTTGTCCAGCTGAAACGACCCGGTCTTTGTGTTTATCTTTTGTTCCAACTTTAACCGTAAATTAAAGTTTTTATAAAAGCATTCAAAATAGTTTGCACATGGGGCAGAAATTATGAATTATTTTAATGTGTCCTTTTAAAAGCTTGTTTTAATATATGATTTACCTCTGTTTAAAATACGAGTGTACAGTAAAACCTCCGTTTTACCACCTTTAAATTGCTTTTACAAGAAAGTTCACGTACCATTAAGTATAGGCAATATCTGCCAT